>CAKNXH010001749.1:73897-135284 GCA_932178445.1 Andricus quercusramuli
ATCTTTCTTGTTTAAACTTATTGTTTTTTATGTAATATTAAAAAATATAAAATGACTGAAAATGCAACATCTTTTTTAAAATCATTCGAATTTTTCCCAAATTTTTTTTTATCATGAAAAATGATGAAAATTTCCTTAAAATCTTCCAGATTCTCTTTTGACGATTTTTGAAATATTTTGTAATATTTTTAAAAAATTTCTTAAAATTAATTTTTCGGAATGAAATAATCATTAAAAAAATTTTCCGGAATCTCATGAAAATTTTTTTATTATCTTGAAACCTTCTAAAATCTTCGAAAAGCTTCAAAATTTTGTTTCGAAATCTTCAAAAATCTACATTTTGTTAGAGAAACCTTGTTAAACTTTAAATTAATTTTTTAATTTTTTCAACAAATTCAAATAGGTATCATTAACAATCATTTGAATTTTCCCTAAAATCTTTTGAAAATTATAAAAAAATTATAAAAATTGCCTGAAAAGCTTACAGATTCTTTTTTCACAATTTAAAATAGAGGAACATTTTGAATTTGAACAAAATACTTAAATTTTTAACCAAAAATAATGAATTTTCAACCAAAAAGATGAATTTTTAAACAAGAAGATTAAATTTCTACCAAAAAGTCGAATTTTCTACTAAAAAATTAATTTTCAACCAAGAAAAGCTAAATTTTCAATGAAATAGTTAAATTTCCATCGAACGAAATGAATTTATAACTACAAAAAAATTTCTAAAAAAAAAGGAAATTGTTTGATTTCCAGTAAAAAAAATAATTTTGACTTAGAAAAAGCGGTTTCAACAATACACTTGAATTTTCAATTGAAAATAATTAATCTTTAACCAAAAAGATAAATTTTCAAACAAGAAGATTAATTTTTTTACCAAAAAGTCGAATTTTTAACTAAAAAATTAATTTTGAAGAAGAACAATTATTTCAAGAAAGTAGTTGAATTTTTATCAAAAATAAATGAATTTACAAACGAAAAGAATAATTTTCTGAAGAAGTCAATTTTCAAGCACATAGCTGAATATTCAACTAAAAAGATCCGGATAAAAAAAAAAGAAAAAAAAAAAAACAATCAACATCAAATTATTTAACTCAGAACTAAGAAAAAGTGACCCGTAATTGAAATATTAAATTTCTTCTCTTCAAACTGAATGATTCACAATTTTGCTTAATTTTACAAATAAACTTTAAAAGTTTATTAATAATTGTATAAAAAAGTCTATTTTTGATTTACTAAATTTAAATTTCCGCAGGACTCGAACCCGAACAGATCCTTATCGCTCTTCGAAACGCGATTAATTCGTGCATTTCTTCTTTTATCTAATAAGATACAGATGATTGGTCAGCAGTGTCGGTATACATAGGTGCACCAAGAAGGAGAGAAATTGTGTCAAAGGTTGCTTACGCCTCGGATTTATGGGTTTGATTACGACCGTGTATGCGCCTTTGGATTTTGTATGAGTTGAGTCGTGATCTTCCACGCCTCCCTTCCTTTTTAGCCCTTTTCTGCCCCTCACCACCCATCTTCTACCCTCATCTGATCACGTATAAAGTTATCGCATTTCTCGACTCGTAAGTGTCCATCGTTTGTGTGTAAATTCGCATTGTACATGTACATGCATCGCGCCTTATACTTGTATTTCTTTCTAAGTTAATCATAAATAATAACTAACAGTAATGAACATGTAATGGTGTTTTCAACTTTTCTTTGAGTTATCGCCTCACTATCTCCCATCGAAATATTCTACATCATCGATCTCCTTGGCTCGGTTCAATTTATATTTGCGAGGTGGAGAGAATTAACGTAATATATGAACCCATTTCGTTTTCTTTTGTTTTTGGCTCGTGATTAAAAGCCAATTTAATTTTTCCCACGAAAAATATTGCTGGCTTGAGGTGTCTCATATTTTATTTTGAGAAAGTCAATTAAAAGTGTGCCAATTTTAAATCCGCGTGGATTAAAATAGGGTAGAACGGGGCGAGGCAGCCAAGACATTTTGGCGTGCAGAGCACTTGTTCGAAATGGTATCAAAAAGTGGATGGTGTCGTTAGAAAGCTCGATTCTTTGGCTACAAAATTGCCTTTTCGCATTTTGATGTAGCTTAAACATTACAGTTTCTGCAACCGTTTTCCAGAGACAGAGTTTTGCTCAACTGTAAAAACGTGGGGCGAGGCAGCCAACCATATAATACATAGACTTATAATAATGTATACGTTTTTCATTAGGTCCAAGATGATATATGAGAATAAAAAACAAAGTTAAATGTCTTCTCTGACATTTAATAGAAGCTGCTGTTTGTTGGCTACCTCGCCCCACACATGCTTTTTTCCAAAAAAATTTCACACAAAAAGTATTTTGAATATCGAAAAACCAACTATTCTATATATCACGAAAATGTTCCTTCTGCTAGTAGTTTTTGATAAATGACGCTCATTATGACAAACTACGACAGTGATGACACTCAACTTTCGGCAAGTACAGCTGACTAACATAACCGACCTTGCATTACAAAGGTGCTCGATTTAAATTAACGCTGTGGGAATGAGGAGAAATTGGCTGCCTCGCCCCCACATTGGATGCCTCGCCCCATTGGCTGCCTCGCCCCGTTCTACTCTACCTCAATTTTTTAAAAAGGATGCTTCTATTTTGCTACTACACTAGACCCTCGATTTAAGGCCAGTTTCAGGGGTTGACAGCCAATCGCCTTGGTCCTAAATCGAGGGAGTCCAAATATTAACAGTCAGGACCGTGTGAACTGTTTCTGTTGTATTTTTAATTAAAATGGTTTATTTTTTTTAACAAAATTGTAACATTTTCAACGAAATAGTGAAAATTTTCAGTTCAAAAATAAATATTTACCTGAAAGACAATGATTTTTGAATAAAAAAGTTAAATTTGTAAACAAAGTGATGAATTTTCAACTGAAATTAAGAATCTTTAAATAAAATATTGACTTTTTAACAATACTGCGGGATTTTCTACAAAATAGATTAATTTTTATTCAAAAGAGACGAATTCTCAACAAAAAATGTAATGCATAATTGATATTTATTTCAGCCCAATTAAATTTTAATACTAAATAAAAATCCAGTTGAAGTCAATCGAAAAGACGAAGTTTCAACAAAACCTTCTAACTTTTCAAACAAAAAGGATACTTTTCAACAAAATTATTATTTTTTTCAGAAAAAAAATGTTGAGTGACAACCAAATCCTGGAATTTTTCAACAAGCTAGTTAAATTTTTAACCCAAAAAGACGAATTTTTAGCAAAACCGTTGAACTTTCAACAAAAAAAAGACTTCCACAAAATTGTTGAATTTTCTTTAAAGTAGAATACGTTTTAACCAAAGAATTGAATTTTTCACCAAAAAATACAATTTTAACCGAGAAAATTAGTTTTCTAACCAGTGGATTATTTTTTAACCGAATAATTGAATTTTTAAACAAAAATATAAATTTTCCGCCCAGAAGAGTATGGCTTTTCAACCAGATTGTTAAAGTTCTACAGGTGAATTTTTGAATCAAAAAGACAAATTTTCAAAAAAAGAGTTCAATTTTTATCCGAAAGGATTTCAATAGACTTTTCTACAGAAATATAATATTTTTTAAGAAAAAGTAAATTTTCTAGGAAATATTTGAATTTTCAACAAAACTGTTGAATTTTTGTCAAAGGAAGATGCAATATTTCTACTAAAAAAAGATGAACTTTTAAATTGAAAAGACAAATTTTCAGAAGAAATATTTTTCATCCGAAAAATATTGCAGCTGACTTATCAGCAACAAAATATGAATTTCAAACGACAGGTTAATATTATACGAAAAAAATTGAATTTTTAAACGAAAAAGACGACTTTTGAACAAAACAGTTGAATTTGAAAAAATTTCTCTTTGAGAAAATTGTTACATTTTCAACCAGATAATAAAAATTTATAACTAAAAAGATAATCTTCAGGAGAACGCTTTTGCAAATTTGCAACAATTACGTACATGAGTGAAGGATAGGGTAGTCCAAAAATTTTTTTTTCGAATTTTCATGGGCACACCCCAGAAATTTGTTCGAATCCGCACAAAAATAAATCCATTTTTTCTTTTTTTGAAAAAAATGATATTTAGGCGTGCCGCAAGCCCCATACAGTTTAACATGTATTTCCCATAAGAAAAAAAGACGTTTTTGTAAATCTTATTCGGAATCCACAATATTATTTCATCGAGTTGAAACTCAACACAATTTGATATTGATTTCTGCCTCTTGTGTAAAATTGCTTTTTTTCTTCAAATTAAGTTTTTTGAGCATTAGGGAAAGAATAAAAATAATTCACTTAAGACAACAATACCATTCGAAAAATCATTTTTGTTGTGGTTGACTTTTTATTTGTTCATAAATAAAAAGGCGAGGCAAAGTTAAGAATTTTATAAAAAACCGCCAATTCCTAACACTTATATAAGAAAAGATATTTATAAACAATATTAAATTGTTTAAACAACTTTTTTGTTAACTTTGATTAATTACTACCTCACTAAGTGAAAAAAGGACAGAAAGGTAAAAATTGCCGAAAAACCGAAACTATCAGGCACTGATATACATGAAGATAGTCATAAATAATAATAATTTGTTTGAACAATTATTTTTGCTAAATCTGATCAATGATTAAGTCACGACTAATGAAAAATAGACAAACAGTTGAAAATGTCAGAAAAAAATCGCAACATTCTACCAATTAAACAAAGAGAATATTATTATTATTAACAATGATAATAAATTGTTTAAACAATTGTTTTGTTATCTTGAATTCATTATTACTTCACTCCAATTGAAAGTTGAACAAAAAGCCAGAAATTTCAGAAAAACCGCATCTTTCTATCATTATTAAAATATAATAATAATAGTAATGATGAATTGTTTAAACAATTAATTAACTTGACTGTAGTTAAATATTTAACTTATCTTAATTGAAAATTTGACTAGAAGTAATTTTTTTTAAACTGCAATTTTGTAGCATTTTTCTAACAGCATATTATTAACATTGATGATAAATTGCTCAAACAATCACTCCTATTAACATTGATGAACTATCACTTTCCTCTAATTGAAAATTGAAAAACAAGCGGGAGATTCTTGAAAAAACCGCGTCTCTCAAACTCCATTCCACGAGAAAATTGCTAAAAACAATAATAAATTCTTTAAACAATTTAATTAAACATCTGATCATCAGTATGAAGTAGTCTTTCATGTGCCAGAAACAATGTTCACTGGAAAAACCTCAAAAAAGTCATAATTAGCGAGAAAAATTCGCAAAACCCATTTTTTCACTGATGGGGTTTCTTTGGGACCCTATAAAACAGACTTATGGTGTTGATATTTAAAAAGTTGTATTTTATAGAAGAGAACAAGATACAAAACTGCTTTGAAGGAATTATGAAACTATTATATAAACAGTTGAAGCAAAGTGAAAGTATAGAGTTCGGCAGCATGAGAAACAGCAAAGGTGAAATGCTATATGATACAGACGGAATAGTAGACGCTTTGAAAGAGTCTTTCAAAGAACTATTGGGAGGTGAAGATATCGGACAACAAAACTGGGACATTGAACATAATGCATTAGAAAACCCGATTGAAAAAGTCTCTGTCACTGAGGTCAGAGATATAATTAAGAACTTGAAAAACGGTAAGGCTGCTGGTATATACAGTATTAGCGCTGAAATGCTTAAATACGGTGGCGAGCAGATATCTCACAGGTTATGCGAATTGATAAATTTATGTTTCGAGACGGGAGAAGTCCCAGACGATTGGAGAAAAGCGATTATCGTACCAATATACACAAGAAAAGGAGATAAAAGCAACTGCAGTAATTACAGAAGTATCAGCCTACTAAGTACCGTAAGTAAAATATACTCAAAAATACTTATCCGTAGGGTAATGGAAATTACAGAAGAGAAGATATGGGAAGTCCAAAGTGGATTTATGCCAGGAAGATCATGTACAGATCAGATATTTAGCCTAAGACAGGTCGCAGAAAAAAGTTTGAGAGTAGGAAAGAAAGTTTTCTGTGCATTTATTGACCTAAAAAAAGCATTTGTCAAGGTGAATAGAAGAAAACTTTGGAGTGCTTAAAGAGTATGGAGTGAATGGAGGGCTCCTACAAGCAATAAAAACAATATCTTCAGGTAGTAAAGCGAGTGTAAGGGTAAATGGGAAACTGAGTGACTGGTTCGATATTATGCAAGGCGTGAAACAAGGATGCGTTATGTCCTCGTGGCTATTTATCATATTCATGGGTAAGTGTCTAAGAACTGCCCTCTTCGACGAAGAAGGTGTAGATCTCGAAACCATCAAGGTACGTGGGTTAGCTTTCTCAGATAACAAAATTGTTATGGCAGAATCAATCGAGGACTTGTAAAGAATGTTGAATAAGCTGAATACAAGCATGGAGAACATGGGACTCAACATTGACGTAAATAAAACAAAAATCATGGTGTTTGAGGGAAAAAGTGAGAAAACAATATGCAACATTGTCCTAAGTGATCAGAGATTAGAACAAGTTGACAAGTACGTATATCTGGGTAGCCTATTCACTAGCGACGGAAAAATAGATGGGGAGTTAGATAGGCGCATAAACAAGGGTAAGCAGGTTATCGGTAGAGCAGGGTCCATCCTCACAAATAAAAACATATCAAAAAAAGCTAAAATGGCCATACATAATTCCATATTCGTACCAACTGTACTATACAGTAGCGAGACATGGACATGTCAAGAAAAGGACAGGAGTAAAACATCTCGAAAGAATGAAAGATGAACGACTGACCAAGCAAGTATATAAAGGTAAAGTAAATGGCAGAATGCCCAGAGGTAGACCGCCGAAAGAATGGTTACAATTTGTGAATGAGACATTAATCCGAAGAGATATAAGAAGTCATAGGAACACAAGAGCTTGCATGGAAAAATGCATGGACGTGAAAGAAGCTAGAGTAGTATGCCAGGATAGAAAAGTGTGGTAAGATTTAGATTATATTTTTAGTCATTAATTTTATTATTCGGCTTTGTTAAAAATTCGTCTTCTTGAGTTAAAAATTCAACTTTTTTCATATAATATTAACCTTTTGTTAAAAATTCATATTTTGTTGCTATAAATCAACTGAAATATTTTCTGGATGGAAAATATTTTTTCTGAAAATTTGTCTTTTTAATTTGAAAGTTCATCTTTTTTTGGTAAAAGTATTGCATCTTTCTTGGACAAAAATGCAACTGTTTGGTTGAAAATTGAACAATCTTGTTAAAAAGTCTTACTTTCTGGTTAAAAATTCGACTATCTAGCAACTGTTTGGTTTAAAATTCAACAAACTTATTGTAAAGTCATACTTTTTGGATGAAAATTCTGCTGTTTTGTTGGAAATTTAATTATTCTGTAGAAAATTTACTTCTTGGTTAAATTTAATATTTTGGTGTTGAAAAGAGAACTGAAATCTTTCCTGGATGAAAAATCAACTATTTTTTCGAATTTTTTTTTTTTCAAATTAAATATTCATTTGTTTTAAGAGAAATTTCATCTTTCTTGGATAAAAATGCAACTTTCGGTTGTAAATAAAACTATTTTGTTAAAAAGTCATACTTTCGGTTGAAAATTCTACTGTTTTGTTGAAAATTTAACTCTTCCGTTGAAAATTCATTTTTTGTTTGAAATTCAACTTTTGGTGTTAAAAAATGAACTAAGAGCTTTTCTGGATGAAAGTTCAACTCAAGAAAAAATTTGTCTTCTTTTATTAAAAATTCATCTGTTTTAGTAAAAATTTCATCTTCCTTTGATGAAAATTAACTATTTAATAGAAAATTCAACTATTTCGTTAAAAGTTCATCCCTTTTGGTTGAAAAATTCGTCTTTTTGAATGAAAAATTCAGTTTCGTCTGTAGAAACTTATTTTTTGTTGAAAAATTAATATTTTGATCTTGAAAAGTCAACTGGAACCCCGTCTGGATGAAAATTCAACTTTTTTTTTCTAAATTTGTTTCCTTTTTAAATAAAAATTCATCTATTTTGAGAGAAATTTCGTCTTTTCTGAATAAAAATGCAACTATTGGGCAGAAAATTCAACACTTTTGTTAAAAAATATTCTTTTTGGGTAATAATTCGTTTTTTTTTCTATTGAAAATTACATTTTTTTGTAGACTCATTTCTTTGTTAAAAATTCATATTCTGATCGTGAAAAGTCAAATAAAATCTTTTTTAACAGAAAATTCAACTTTTTTTTATCTTTTTGATTTATAAATTCATCTGCTTCGGTAGAAATTTATTTTTTTTTTTATGAAAATGCAAACTGTTTGGTTAAGAATTCTTCTTTGCTTGAGTATTCAACTATTTTATTCGAAAGATTTGGTTGAATCACTTTTTTAAGAAATTCTTTTTTTTTAAGAGTTATATTTTTAGTTGAAAATTCATCTCTTTGGTTCAAAATTTAACTATTTTGTTGAAAAATCGTTTTAAATCGGTTAAAAATTAATTTTATTGGTAGAAAATTAATCTTATTGAATGAAGATTTATTTTTTTGTTTGAACATTAGTTTTTTTGGGTGAAAATTTAACTATTTTGTTGAAAAGTCGTTTTTCATCGTTCAAAAATGAATTTTTGGTAGAAAATCAGCCTTATTGAATGTAAGTTTCTCTTTTCAATTGAAATTTAGTTTCTTTGGTTGAAAATGGAACTATAATTAACTATTTTGAAAATTAATCTTATCGAATAAAAATGTATCTTTTTGGTTGAAATTTAATTTCTTTGGTTGGAAATGTAACTTTTGTGTTGAAAACTCGTTTTTTTTTAAGAGTTATATTTTTAGTAAAAAATTCATCTGTTTTTAAAGAAATTCCATATGCTTTAGTAAAAATGCAACTATTAAAAAAATATTTTTCTTCTAGTAAAAATTCATCTGTTTTAAGAGAAATTTCATCTGTTTTGGATAAGAATGCAACTATTCTTTCAAATTTTGTTTTTTCATCTGTTTTGAATGAAAATGCAACTATTAAAGAAAATTTTTTTCTCTCCCAATAGCAATTTGACTGTTTTAAGAGAAATTTCATCTGTTTTGGATAAAAATGCAACTATTGGGTTGAGAATTCAACAATTTTGTTAAAAAGTCATCCTTTTTGGGTAATATTTCGTCTTTTTGGATTGAAAATTCAATTTTTTTCGTAGAAACTTATTTCTTGGTTGAAAATTCATATTTCCATCGTGAAAAGTCAACTAAAATATTTTTTAACAGAAAATTCAATCATTTCCTTTAAATTTATCTTTTCGATTTTTAAATTCATCGTCTTTGGTAGAAATTTCCCTTTTTTTTTTTTTGAAAATGCAACTTTTTGGTTAAAAATTCTTCTTCTTTGCTCGAGTACTCAACTATTTTATTTGAAAGATTTGGTTGAATCACGTTGTTAAGAAATAATTTTTTTTTTGAAGATTTATATTTTTGTTTAAAAATTCATCTCTTTGGTTAAAACTATAACTATTTTTTCAAAATTAATTGTTTTAGATTTAAAACTTAACCCCTTGGGTAAAAGTTAAACTACAGTGTTAAAAACTAATTTTTTTATTGAAGGCTCACGTCTTTGGTAACTGTATAGTGGGAATTCTTTTTTCTTGGCTTAAAATTGATTTTTTTAACTGAAAATGTAACTTTTCCATTTTTTAAAAATTTATTCATTTGAAATTCTATTTTTTTGGTTGAAAAAAGAAATTTGCTGTTTATAAATTGAATTTTTTACTTTTTAAAGATTTTCAATTATTTGTTGATAATTCGTCTTTTTTGGTTTAAAAAAACTTTTTTTGTATAAATTTCATGTTTTTTGATTGAAATATAAACTATGACACTTTCTGTTTGGAAATTATATATTTAGGTTGAAAATTCAACTATTATGTTAAAACTTTAATTATTTTGTTGAAAATTCAAGCATTCTGTTGAAAAGCCATCTTTCATAATAGAAAATAATTTTTTTGTTTGAAATAAATTTGAAAATTGGAAAATTTCAAATTCTTATATGAAATACTGTTTTATTCCGTTTCTAGAAGATTCTATGCTAAAAGTATTTTAAGATTGAAGTGCTGGTATTTGAATATTGATAATTGAGGAAAATGAAAAATTAGTCAAGGAAAAATAAGGGAATTTTGAAAATGAAGTTCTCGGACACCCTACCTCATTCTACTAGTAATAACTAGTAAAACATTTTTGGAAACTCAAAATTCCGTATAGAAAGAAGGGGGGGGGGGAGGCTTGAAATATTTTGTTAAATTTTGTTACAGGAGGGTAAGAGGATCTCAGAGAGGGCTTATAATCCGTTACGTAAATGAAGTACGGCCCCTTAACCAAGAGGTTGCGTCAGCTGTCAGCAGATGCGTCAGCTTACTTTCAATGTTTAGCGCGGTTTCTACAAGATAAGAGAGTTTTTAGGATGATTTCGATTTCCAAATCTCTTCAATAAAACTGTTTTGTTACCGTAACTTTTTTTTACGTTACTAGAGTATCATGTGCGCGCGCAAGCGCGCGCTAACTTCTGGATTGATTTTTCTCATTTTTACTCAATTTTCGAATAACTATTTATTTGTTAACATTTAACAGTCATTTTTTAAATGTAAGCATTGTAAACAAAATTAATCAGCTAATTCTTAATTAACCAGTTGACAACATAAAAAGTATGAAAAAATTATTTTCATTGAAACTTTCAAATAATTTTTACTTTATACGATATATTTTTGTTTGAATTTGGACTTTTCATTTATTAAATTTAATTAATTAATAAACTTTCAACTAATTCCAGAAAATGTAATTTTTAGCAGAAACACTTAATATTTAATGAATGAGTTCAGAACATAGAGAGCATTTAATAATTATTTTCATTGAAATATTAGAATAACTTTTATTTAATATTTATCTGAAAATTTCAATCATTAATAACCTTTCAGCCAGTAAAAATTGAAATATATGCACATATAATTTTGAAAATTGAATTCAAAAAATCACTTCACAACATCACACACATTTGAAAAAATTATATAATTGTAATGTAGATATTTTAAAGTAAAAATAAATTTTTATTATAAAAATAGCAGCCAATATTAAATCACATAAGCTTTGTAAATAATCAATTAATGTGACTTATTTGAAAACAATTCAAATTCAATCTCTATTTAATTCAATTTTTGAAAAAAAATTAATCAATCGATAGTTAATAATAGTTAATTCATCATTTCACAGCATAAAAATCAATCACCAATATTATTAGCATTGAAACATTAAAATTATTTGTATCTTACATTATTCTGAAAAACTGAATTATTTATAATCTTTCTAACTAATTCCATACAAACTTATAACACATTTACATATAATTTCAAAGATTAAATTTAGATAATTATCTCCCAACATTGAAAACATTTCGAAAATTGTGAAATAAGAATAATCTTACACAAGATGTAGGTTACCTGTTTTCATACGAATTCAAAATATATTTTTTTTATTTAAAATTGCATTTCAATACATTTAATTTTAGTAATGACCTTTAAAACTAATTCCAGAAAAAATGTAAATGTATGTACATATTAATTAATCATATCACAACATAAAAAATAATAAGCAGTTATTTTAAGTGAAACCTTTGAATAATTTTTAATTTATATTTTTCTGAAAATTTGAATGATCAATAGCCTTTCAAACTAATTTCATAGAAAATTAAAATTTCACAACATCACAAAAATTTACAAAAATTATACAATTGGAAAATAAAGGTATTTTAAACATGAATAACTTTTCATTATCAAAATTATAGCTAATATTCAATTACGCAGCCTTCACGTAAATAATCAATTTATGTACATACTTCATTCAGGCAAATTAAAACTTAATCTTCATGTGAGTTAATATTGTTAAAAAAATTATTCAGCTCATAATTAATTAATCTGTACACGATATAAACAGAATTAAACTATCATTTTCATCCAGTCATTCAAGTAATTTTTAATTTGCATTTCTTTGAAATTTTCACTTTCATTTCTGAAAATTTGATTTATTAGTAACCTTTCATAGTAATTTGTTAAAAAATGGATACATATTTACATATAATTTTAAAAATTAAATTCAGATAATTATTTCACAACATCACAAACATTGATAGGAATTACATAATTGGAATAGAGCTATTTCAAATGTGAATAAACTTTCATGTTACAAATTATAGCCAATAATCAATTACATAAACTTAAAGTAAATAATCATTTTATGTACTTAATTGAAACAACTTGAAATTCAATCTTTATGCAATTCAATATTGTGAAAAAAATCAATCAGATAATAATTAATCAATTAGTTAAAAAAATAAAAAGCATTAAACTATGTCTTTCATTAAAACATTTAATTCATGTTTACTTCAAATTTTTCTAAAAATTTTTCTTCCATTTCTAAAAATTTAATTTATTCGTAAACTTTTATACTAATCCCAGCAAAAATAAAACATATTTACATATATTTTTGAAAATTAAATTCAGATACTCATTTTACAACATCAGGCACATTTGAAAAATTACTTAATTGTAATAAGGGTATTTTCAATATAAATAAACTTTTATTATACAAATTCTATCCAATATTCAATTATATAACCTTCAAGTAAATTATCAATTTATGTTAATCAATTCAGAAAAAAAAATTAAATTTCAATGTTTATTTAATTTATTATCGTGAAAACATTAATCTCTAATTTTTATTAAAACATTCAAATAATTTTTACTTAATGTTTTTTTTCAATTTGAGCTTTCATTTATGAAATTTTGAATAATTAATAACGTTTAAAACTAATTTCAGAAAATGTAAATTTGGATGGAATAAGTTAATAAGTAAATAATCAGTTTGCAAAATAACAAGCATTGAACAATTATTTTCAATCAAACAAACAAATAATTTTTACATTCAATTCTTCTTCAAATTTGAAATTGCATTTCTATAAATTTAATTCATTGAAATAACCTTTAAAAAAATGCAAACAAAATTAAAATATCTGTACATATAATTTTAAGAATTCAATTAAGATACTTGTTTAACAGCATCACAGACATTCAAAAGGATTATATTATGTATAATTGTAATAGAGATATTTTGAAGAAAAATCAAACTTTTATTAAAAAAATAATAGCCCACATTCAAATTACACAACCTCATAGTAAATAATCAATTTATGTTACTTAATTGAGAACCAAATTTAATTCCATTTTTATTTAATTTGAAATTTTGAACAAAATGAATCGACTAATAATTAATTCAACTGTTTACAACATAAAAACATCAAACTATTATTGCCATGGAAAGATTGAAATAGATTCCAAACAATGTAAGTTCTAAAATAAATAATTCAGAATAATATGTATAATGAAAATTTAAAGAATTAATAATGAAATAATGTTTAACATTATTTTAATTGAAATATCCAAATAGTTTTCAATTTACATATTTTTTAAATTTAAAATTGTATTTCTGAAAATTTGAATTCATAATAATCTTTTATACTAATTCCAGGTAAAAATTAAAACGTATGTCTATATAATTTTGAAATTTGAATTCGTATAATCATTTCACAACATCACAAACATTGACAGAAATTACGTAATTGAAATTTTAAATGTAAATAAACTTTTATCATACAAATTATAGCCAATATGCAATTAGATAACCTTGAAGTAAATAATCAATTTATGTACTCAATGGAAACAAATTATAATTCAATCTTTATGTGATTTAATATTATGAAAAAATTTAATCAACTGATAATTAAACAATAATTTCAGGGCATGGAAAGCATTGAATAACTATCTTCACTGAAGCATTCAAATAATTTTAACCTTATATTTTTCTGAAAATTTAAATTATTAATAACCTTCTGAACTAATTCCAGAAAAATTGAAACTTATGTACATATGTAAAGTATGTACGTATGTACAACTTTGAAAATTTAATTCAGATACTAATTTCACAAGCTCAAAAACATTTGAAAAATTATGTAACTGGAATGCAAGTATTTCATTAAAATTAAAATCAACAGAAGTATAAAAGTAGATTTCTTATTTTATCGATCACCGATAATAGGGAGATTTTGCATAGCGCTCCGTAGCTTGTTGCAAACACTAAAGTCACGTGTTGACTTTACTACGCATGCTCTGCGAGTTTAGCGTTACTATGTATTTTCCGCTATCCGACGTTCGTTAGCGTATCATTTATTACAAAATGGCGACTATCATGATCTGGACCAATGGAGGTTACCTGTTTTCATAGGAAGGATTCAAAAATTCGTCCAAAACTATGATCTTCTCATCATAGGATGAGAACTTCTGGCAATATTCCGATGTAACGGAGACGTCATTCGTCATAAATGATTAAAATTACACCGGATTACAAGTGGATTACTGAGGATTACCGAAATTATTTCCCCCTTTTTTCGGGTTTTTGAGTATTGGGTGGCGATACAAGTTGAGGAGCCTTCCCTTCATGATAGGGTCCATCATTGGATGGTGAGAAGATGAGAAACGTCGCGGGAGGTCCCGTCTTTCCAGAAAGGATTGATGGATAACCTCACCCATACATTGAATGTCTTCCCACGTGACCGAACTCTCTCGTTTATGTATGCACGTGCATTTTACACAGGGAAACCGGTAATCACTGATCGTTAGCGCCTCATTCACGCCGGACGTTCCGGACGTCACAGCGCTGCCTTACTTTAGCGCCGATTGCCGATATAGGTAATAGCTATCGATTCTAAGCTCTGCCCGAGTCGTAAATCTTCTAGGGATTCCAATTTGACCCATCTAAGACTCGCTTTTCTCCCCAGGAAATATTTAGAGCAAAAATTTGCATTTTAGGAATGCAAATTAGAACAACTTGCTCAGAGTGACCCTCTCATTGTTAGAGAATTAGTGCGGGTCGAGGGAAATATTTGGTAAAATAATAAATTAAACTTTAATAGTGCGTTAGATTTCTTAGTTTATAACAAAAACGTTAAAAAAGGATAGAAGAAAATCGGATGAAAACTTCAAGAGTTATCTTTTGTAACACTGAGAGGTCCCAATCATGTATTCACAAGATTTGTGAATGTCTCCTTCATTCTAAAGATATCCACCAATTTTCAGGAACTTTTTTCTCATTTTTTAAAAATTATATCATGAAATTCATTCTGCTTGTTGAAATTTAATTGAACCATGTTATTGTCATTTTAGTTATTGTAATCACATAACAATGAAAGGGTCATTCGAAGCTAAAACTGTCAAAAAATAATAAATTCAAAGATATTGCGAGTTTGAGGAAAGTCGAGCAGAAATCTCTCTTCAAGTAAAAGTATTCCAATAAAATAGTTGAATTTTCAACTACAATAGAATTATTTTCTACTGAAAATTATATAGTGTAATTGTTAGTTAAAAAACTAATTTTCAGGAAACAAAAACGAATTTTCAATTAAACAGTTCAATTTTCAAGCAAAAAAATAAATTTTAACTGAAATAATAAATTTTTAAACACAAGAATAAATCCTTAACGAATATCAATACGTTTAATAAATTTCAATATAAACTATCAACCAAGTAGTTGAATTTTCAGACAAAAAAGTTGAATTTTTAATGAAATAAATGAATTTTCAGCCAAATATTTTATTTTTCTAGTAAAATTAAATAGTTAAATTAATTTTTAACTGAAATTATAAATATTCAACAAAAAATTAATTTTAATAAAGTAGTTCAACTATCAACCAAGTAGTTATATTTTCAACCAAAAAAGTCAAATTTTCAGCAAAATACGTGAATTTTCGAACAAGAACATTAGCCGAATAGTCAAATTAACTTCCAACCAAAAAGATTAATTTTCTACCAAAAAGACGAATTTTCAACAAAATATGAAAATTTTTAACCAAAAAAATTAATGTTCAACTAAGCTGATTAATTTTTTACTAACAAGACGAATTTCCACACTATAGGTAAATTACCAATCAAATAAATGAATTTTAAATTAGAAAGTTCAATTTTCAACCAAAAAAATTAATTTTATATTTTAAAAAATGATTTTTTTTACTACAGAATTAAAATTTTAAAGAAAAAGATGGATTTTTTAACGAAGAAGACTATTTTTCTACCAAAAAAGATGAATTTTCAACAAACTTCATGAATTATCAACAAAATAGTTAATTTTTTAAACAAAGAAATGAATTTTCAATTAAAATGATGACTTTCTAACTAAGTAGTGGAATTTTTTACCAAAAAAAAATTAATTTGCTACCAAGAAGATTAAATTTCTATCAAAAAAGATGAATTTTCGACCAAATAGTGGAATTTTAAACTAAAAATTTTATACTAAAGACAGTTAAATTCAACCGAAAAATACACACTTTCAACGGAATAGTTAAATTCTCAATTAAAAAAATAAATTTTCAACTGAATAGATGAATTTTTGACCAAGGAGATTAATTTTTAAGTGAATAGACGAATTTTCAACAAAATACATGAATTATCAAAAAAAAAGTTACATTTTTGAGCAAAAAAATAAATTTTTTACTAAAATGTGTAATTTTCGAACATGTAGTTGAATTTTCGACCCAAGGTGGAATTTGCAACCAAGAAGATTAAATTTCGACCAAAAAAGACGATTTTTCAAGAAAATACTTGAATTTACAACTAAATCAGATAACACTCAAATTAAAAATAAAATAGTTATATTTTCAGTAAAGAAATTAATTTTGAACCAAGAAAAAAGAACTTTCAACAAAATAGTTGAATTTTCAACACAAAAAATTAATTTTCTGTTAGAAAAGACGAATTTTTAACGAAAATCTTGATTTTTTTAACTAAAACAGATGAATTTCCAACCAGAATGAAATCGTCAAATTGTCGATTAAAAAAATTAATCATAAAAAAAAGTGATCAACAAATTGGTTAAATTTGAAACCAAATCTAAGAATTTCCAACCAAACAAGAAACAAAAAAAATTAATAGACAAAAGTTGTTCAACCAAAAATAATCTACTTTGTTATGAAATTTTGTAAAAAAAATTCTTAGAACCACTTTACGCTTGGGTGCGCAATTTTTTAAATTCACTATTTAGTTGAAAATTAGTTTTTTTTTCTTGGGTAAAAATTAATTTTTAACTGAAAATTCAACTATTTTTTTTTAAATTCAACTGATTGGTTGAAAATTATTTTTCTCGTTAAAAATTCATATTCTTTGATTAAAAATGTAACTGTTTTGTAAAAAATTTTTCTGTTTTCATGATTAAAAATTCTTCATTTTATATAAAAAGTCGCAGATGTTCTTCTTTGTCATATGATATGCGCGTTATATTTCGGCCGATCTATACTATATTCTACTCGATTAGATTAGATGAATGACAAAATATTTCTATATTGTGAACTGATTAATTAATTATTAACTGATTCTATTAAAACTTACATTTTCTGGAATGTGTTTAGAAAGTTATTGATAATTCAAATTGACCGAAATGAGAGTTCAAATTTTAAAAAAGCATAATGTAAAAATTATTTGAATATTTCAATGAAAATTATAGATTAATGCTTAAATGATTATCTGAATTCAATTTTCAAAAATAATATATTTCATGTTTAGAAAATATAAAGCAAAAATTATTTGCAAATGATAGTTTCATGCTTTTTATGTTGTAATCAGTTTATTTACTTATTGGTGAATTAATGTTGTTAAAAACTTTAAATTGAATAAGGATTGAATTTAAATTTTCTTTTCAATTAAGTAACATAAATGAATAATTTAATTCAAAAGGTTATATAATTGACCATTGGATATAATTTTTATATTAAAAGTTTATTGATATTCAAAGTACTCTTATTGTAATTACATAATTTTTCAAATGTGCCTGATTTTGTAAAATGAGTATCTGAATTTAATTTCAAAAACTATATGTAAATATGTTTTATTTTTTCTGAAATTAGTATAAAATATTATGAATAAATGAAATTTTTATAAATGAAAGTGAAAATTTGCAATAATGTAAAGTAAAAATTATTGGAATGTTTTGATGAAAGTTATAGCTTGATGCTTTTTATTTAAAATTTTTGTGATGTTGTGAAATAAGTATCTGAATTCTGCTTCCAATATTATATGTACATGTATTTTACTTTTTTATGAAATTAGTTAAAAAAGTTAATATTAATTAAATTTTGCAGGAATATATAAAGTAAAAATTATTCCAATGTATCAATTAAAATAACTGTTTATTGCTTTTTATGTTGTGAAATGATTAATTAATATGTACATATATTTTGATTTTTTCTGGAATCAGCTTTAAAGGTCTATAATAAATTGAATGTATAGAAATGCATTTTCAAATGAAAAAAAAAAAAAAATATATATATATAATGTAAAAATTATTTGAATGTTTCAATGGAAATAATTGTTTAATGCTTTTATGATGTGAACTGACTAATTATATATGAACTGATTCTACTGAAACCTACAGTTTCTGTGATTACTTTAAACGATTATTAATAAATTAAATTTCCAGAAATGAAAGTTCGAATTACAAAAATTAATAGAGTACAAATTATTTGAATATTTTAATGAAAATTATAGTTGAATGTTTCTTATTTTGTGAACTGATTATTTAATTATCAGCGGATTTATTTTTTTCACAATATCACATTACATGAAGATTGAATTTTAATTTTTCTCTATTAAGTAACATAAATTGATCATTTATTTTAAGGTTACGTAATTAAATATGGGCTATGATTTATAGAATAAAAGTTGATATTTTATTCAAAATACCTTCATCACAAATATATAGTTTTTAAATGTTTGCGATATTGTGAAATGATTATCTGAATTCAATTTTCAAAATTATATGGACATATGTTTTAATTGCCTTCTAGAATTAGCATAAAAGGTTATTAATGATTCAAAATGTCAAAAATACAATTTTAAAATTAAAAAAAAATATAAATTCAACATTGTTCGAATATTTCAATGAAAATAATGTTAAACATTATTGTGCACATTGATTAATGTGGACATTTTCATGACTACATTAGCACCACCACGCCGCCTCTTTTCATGATATATTTCGTGAATTTTCTTATATCTCCATTTAATAATAACAGGAAAAATGTTCAAAGACATATTATTGGTATTTGAATTTATAATTGTATTAAATTGATATTTGTTTCCGGATTTACTATGTTGTTCAAGTCGTGCACTTTAAATCTTCAAATGATGTCTCGCTCTTTACTGTTAATAATAGTAATCGCGAATGAAATAATTCTAAGTTACATGGATTCACTAAATACATTATTTAATTATTTATATACTGACGAAGGAAGCACAGAAAAAACGGAAGATAAACTTTACATCGATATCCGACGAAAGTTTCACTGCAACAAAAATTAACCTGGTCGAATAAACTTTACATGCAATTCAGATAATTTCGTGTTTTTAAACCATCTCGGAATAATTTGGCAGTTGTTTGTCAGTACAGAAAAGCGTCTTCTGCGATGTAGTTCACAGCAGTGCAAAGAACAGTGTGAAGTATGGATGGAATTGGTCTGGAAATGAGAACACGAGATTTTTAAAAACATTGCACTTATTACCAGTCCATTTTTGAAATAATTGCACTTATCGCGGACGAATGATTATATATTTTGTATGACTGTCAATAAATAAGCACTCGACAACATTCTAAAAAGTCGCCATATTTACTATAATCTTAACCATAATTCACAAGTTATGAGATATGAATTTCCGTTTTGAAAGTTTCGAGATCCATCGGTATTGCAGTTCAATATAAAAGCCTTTTTACGAAGTAAAATTTCAAAGCTAAAAGATGATTTCTGAACAACTACAACTCCTATCGGCCTTAATTCATGCTTCAAATTATTATTATTTAACATTTCATTTTTTGAATAATTTTTTGAACCCAGAATTTTTGTTACGTATGAGGCCACCCTGGGTCGTAAAATTTTATTTTAAAAAGTTATTAAGTAAATATTTATCAAGAATATTGAATGCAAATTGAAAATCCTAATTTTGTACTGTAGATAACATTTTATATTACGATAATATTGATGGAAAAGAATCTTTGATTCTATCAGGTATTTCAGGTTAGGCGGGTAAAATCCAAGATGTCTGCAAGCTGAGGGATGAACAATTAGGTATTTTCACTTCATAACCAGCTAACTTCACTTCGTTAACTGCTGAGGGGAAAACAATGGATCAAATGCATGGGATTCGCTCCATTTTTGCCCTATTTTGCTAATATCTTCGTAAAAACTAATTTTTTCTATATAAATGTATTTGAAAAATAGTTTTTATTTTTTAAGAACTATCCAATGACATGATAAAATAGTAATAATTATTATTCATTATGAAGATATTACCAAAATAAAGTTTTGTCCCATGCATTTGATCTATTGTTTTCCCCTCAGCACTCAACGAAGTGAAGTTAGCTGATGGCTGAAGTGAAAATACCTAACAATACCAATTTCATTGGGACAAAACTTTATTTTTTTCAAATCTCAGAAAAAAATGGTTTTTCACCATGAGTGTATTTGGATATTATTTTTTATTTTCTGGAAACTATTCAATTAGATTATAAAATCCATAGAAAATGTGTAATGATTTTATTATTTAATTAAATAGCTTTCTCGAAATGAAAAATTTATGCAAATACACTTATCTTGAGAAATCGGGAAGACTGAAAAATTCTCGAGACTGTAAAATTCCTGAATTAAAAAATCTCCGAATAATTATATTACCGGATTGGAAAATTCTCGAATAATAAAATTCCTGATATAAAATTCCCGCATTCTGGAATATCCAAATAACTAGAAAATTCCCCAATTATAAAATTATTATAAAATTATTATAAAATTCCCAAATTTAGACAAATGAAAAATTTTTTTCATGAATATTATTTATTTATTAAAAATACAATGATCAAATATTGTTATAAAAAAATGGTAATGTTTAAATTTCTTGAAATTACTGCGTGAAACTTAAACAACAATTATTGAAAAAATATATTTTTGGATGAAAATTTTTGGACGTCTGAAAAATTCTACAAGATAAAATTCATGACTGTTTGAAATTCCCGATTTGGGAATTTTCCGAATAATACAATTTTTCAAAATGTAATAAACTTCCCTAACTGGAAAATTCCCGAATAACAAATTTTCGAACAGCTTATGACATTACCAAAATAGGAAATTCCTGACAGTTTATAATATTACCGAATTTGAAAATTCCCGATAGAAAATTGCCGAATTATAAGATATCCGAACTGGAAAATTCCTGAATTATAAAACTCCCGAAACAATGGAAAAATGGGTTTCAATCAATATTATTGATTAAAAATACAATCATCAAATATTTGTATAGAAAAATATTTTTTTCTGATCAAAGTTTCTAAAATTATTGTTTGAATTCAAAATAAAAATTATTGAAAAAATATATTTTTGGATGAAAATTTTTGAACGATTGGAAAATCCTGAAGAATAAAATTTCCGAATAATATAATTCCCAAATAATGAAATTTCCGAATAAAAAGTTCCCAAACAGTTTATGATATTAGAGAAATTGAAAATTGCCAAATTATAAAATATACAAACTGGAAAATTCTTGCATTATAAAACTCCCGAAACAATAAAAAAATTGTTTTCCAATCAATATTATTTATTTCTTAAAAATACAATAATCAAATGTTTTTATAGAAAAAAAATATTTTTCTTCTTCAAAGTTTCTAAAATTATTGTATGAATTTAAAAGAACAATATTTGAAGACAATTTTCATCCAGAAATATATATTTTTTTCAATTATTGTTATTTCAAAGTTAAACCATAATTTTAGAAACTTTAAACATTAAAAATATTTTTTTTCTTGATAAAAATATTTCATTATTATATTTGTTTAAATTCTAATTCTCGAACCTGTGATAACTTCCCATGTGGAAAAGTTTATTGGGGCCAGACTGGGCCCCAACCAGATTGCCCAATTAATAGTTGGGGCCCAATTGGGCAACCCAAATACTGCCCAACTGGGCAACTGTCTGGGTTGTAACGGTCAGCCCAACGAACGCCCAGATTGAGGCAAATAGCTGGGCCTTAGTTGGGCAGCCCACTTTATGCCCAACTAATGAAAAAAGGTACAATTATTAAATTCATAACATTAAAAATATAATAAATAATAAATATTTGTTCTTATTTTCTTTAAATTTGACACTTTTTAATAATTTAAGAACTTTCAGCATCCTGTTATTCCTCTTGACCTCCGTCCCAGTCTCTTCCAACAGTCAGCTCAGTCCTGAAAGCATCTGACGTGGTGTTTTTGCATTAAATTTGGTTTAATACGATTACTCAACTGAGAATTAGAAACAACACAAAGGCAATCACTTATTTTATTTATTTTTACTATAAAAAAACGGAAGAACTTTGTAAAAATAGTCTGATTTTACGAAAGCGTCATCGGACTCGACTTCAAGAAAAAATGGCGTGCGCGACTGCTTTAGTGCAGAAGACAGAGCCCGTCTGCGGCGTTGCGGCTCGCGCAGTCGCACACGTTTACTAATACAGGCGGGTTATTCAAAATTACAAAATGCTAAGTTTAAAACAAATGTTTATTTATTGTTGTTTTACTTGAAAATGTTATCGGTATGCGTATTTTATGATTTGCACCGCGTTTCTTATCACAATTATCCTGATTTATATTTATTTCTAACCGGATGCAGTTTAAAATAAATTTAGCGATGTAAGTAGCAGCAGACCACAGCCGACATTTTAACTCTCTACTGCCCTCTATCGACATAACTGGGGTTACTTTTTGTTTTCAGAATCCAGACTGGTTTGCTCCGATAGAGCTCACTATGGGCATTCTATGGGTAAGCCCAATTTAAGCCCAATTAAGAACAACTAAGCACTGATCGGCTTTATCAACATAAGTTTTGATAATTAAAACTTCTGAATAATTGGAAAAGCTTCACGATTTGGGTGGAATTGAATCCACTTACGCATATTATCAAAATAATATGTTAATTAATGTAGAACGTCCACTATCGGCGTTCTATGGGTATGCCCAATGTAAGCGCAATCAAGAAATCAAACACTGATGTGCTGTATTAACATAAGTTTTGATAATAAAAAAATCTGAATAAATGTAAAAGTTTCAGGATTTGTATGGGATTGCATCCACGTACTCATATAATAAAAATGATCTGTTAATTAATGCAGAACGTCCAATATGGGCGTTCTATGGGTATGCCCAATCAAGACACCAAACACTGATCGGATTTATCAACATAAGTTTTGATAATAAAAAAATCTGAGTAAATGTAAAAGTTTCAGGATTTGTATAGGATTGCATCCACGTACTCATATAATAAAAATAATCTTTTAATTAATGCAGAACGTCCACTATGGGCGATCTATGGGTATGCCCAATGTAAGCCCAATCAAGACGGCAAACACTGATCGGCTTTATCAACATAAGTTTTGATAATAAAAAAATCTGAGTAAATGTAAAAGTTTCAGGATTTGTATGGGGTTGCATCCACGTACTCATATAATAAAAATAATCTGTTAATTAACGCAAAACGTCCAATATGGGCGATCTATGGGTATGCCCAACGTAAGCCCAATCAAGACGCCAAACACTGATCGGCTTTATTAGAATAGATTTTGATCATTAAAAAGTCGGAATAATTGGAAAAGTTTCAGGATTCGGGTGGGATTACATCTACTTACTCATATACTTAAAATAATCTGTTAATTAATTTCACTTTTTGTTATCTGGGCTAACCAGTTGGGGCCCAATTGGCGCCCAAATATAAGTTGGGCTAAGTTGGGTCGATTTCCACATGGGATTTAGTACATCGTCAACACTACTTTTTGTTTAGAATTTCGTTGAATATGAATTATGTACTTTCATCCAATATATGGTATGCATGATTATTCTTTCGAATTTTTTCATCTCAAAAAAACTTCTGTTAACTTGAATAAAGAGACTCTAATTACCATATAAGTGTTATTTAAGTGCACTTATTTGTTCATTTTATTTTGTGAACAAAATTTGTATTTATAATTTATTTTTAAATACCTGTCTTATTGCTGTATGAATTCTCGTAATTTGAAAGAATTTTCGAACCGATTTGAATATTTTAATTTGTTTAAACTTTTAAATTAGGCATGAAGATCCTGCATTTCAATTTGGTTATAGATTTCAAAACATAGTGACATTTCATTAATGAAACCATTTTTGAGACTGAAATCTAGATTGAAACTTGAAATAAACTTTTACATTAGGATTGATTTTTAATTAATTAATATTTAAACTTACACAGTGTCTTGTCTCGATGTTCAGGACGACTAGTCCAATATTTTTCTTAAGCTTGACTAGTCATCCCGAACTTTCGGGACGACCGCAGTCCATCATCTTTTCTAACTCTCCCAATTTTTCGGGGTGACTAGATGCAGCCTTGAACTTAAATTTATGCTGAAATAAATTAAGGATGCAACTTATTTATCATATTAGAAATCTTATTATTGTTTTCAGTTTGTTTCCGAAATCTGTATCCAAACTAACCCCGAATCAATCTGAACAAATCCGAAAAAAGTTTTACGTTTCGTTCGATCGAAATCGGTCAAAAATTGATCTGGTTGAATTCGAACCAAATTTTCAATCCAAATGAATCGGAATCAATCCGAGTTCGGATTGAATCGGATTCATTCAGGTTGAAAATCGGTTTGTCAATCCGAGTTCGGATTCATTCTGATTGCAAATTTGGTTCGGACTGATTCGGAATGGAAGTTCGTATTGAGTCGCATTAATTTTTAACCAATTTGGATCGAACGAAATTCAGAACTTTTTTTTGGATTGGATCTAATACAGATTTCGCCACTGAATGAATGTTCCAACTTCAAATATAATTCGATTCCTAATTTTTGCTTTGGTTTTTAACCTACAATACCGACTGTGGCAGGAAGCATATATAAAGTATAATTATTTTTAAACTAACAATTAGGTAAGTAAAAAGTTGTTCTAAATCTAGTGTCCTGATTTATAGCTTTTCAAGTTTTCACGTATACTTTGCCGTTCTTCCATTGCTGCGAAGCACTGCGAAGGACGTAGCAGACGACAGCTTTTATTCCATCGTAAGATAAACTTTCGCCAAATATCATGTAATCTTTAACAGCTGAACATTTTACATGCAACAAAATTTATCTTCAGTTTTTTCTGTGAGAGAAATAGAAACCTAGTTAGAAAAGCTTAAGATGTTGAGGATACTTCGAAATTCAACAAAAATTGTCCTGATGAGGAAAACATTAGTTTTCGAAACGTTGGCAGCAAATATGGAATAAGGGATTAAACAACGAATCTCTTTTCTTTGGTCTGTAGTGTGTCATTACCAACCTATATTATATTATTACAACACTCAGACAAAAAACATCGCTTAAACATCTTCATTAATCTAAAAAAAAAGTGAAGAAATAGTTGCATTAGAGGACCATTGCCATTTTCCGTGATTAGTGTATGACCCCTAAACAGAATTGCAAAAAGTAATCAATCAGTAATCAATCAGTAATCAATCGAACATATTATTTTAGCCAATTAGTGAAGAAGTTCAAAAATATTTAAAAAAAAAAGTAAAGAAATAGTTGCATTAGAGGACAATTGCCACTTTACATAATTTGTGGATCACCCCCAAACGGAATTATGAAAAGTAATCAATCAGTAATCAATCAAACATATTATTTTAGCCAATTAGTGAAGAAGTTCAAAAATATTTTTCAAACAAAAAAAAAAGTGAAGAAATAGTTGCATTAGAGGACAATTGTCATTTTCCGTGATTAGTGGACGACCCCTAAACGGAATTACAAAAAGTGATCAATCAGTGCAAACATCCAAAGTTCGAGCATCATTATCGCAATGAGAAATGGCTTTCTCTTCGCCAGGAGCATCAGCAGCATCATCATCTCGTTCGGAAGATGAAAAAAAGAAAAGTTTGATTTAAATTGGCAGCTAGGAGGGGCCAAAATGGCAAGCAACCAGTGGTGACTGGTGACTATTTGCGTCCGGACGTAAAACAAGTGAAGAATTATTGGTTATGTGCCAACTGAGAGCTGCAGGACGATGGGGGTTGGTTGGTTGCAGCGACTAGCGAGCAACGCCGCTGATTCCAGGAAACGTGTCCTGGCAGCTTGTTAGGTGTCCCCAACAGTTCTCTAATATATGACTCGTACTTTCCCCTTCGGGGCCCGGCCGGGGCCGTGGCGTGGACCAGCTAGTCTACCTTCGCCTGCCTCCCTGCCTCCCTGCCGCCCCGCCCGCTTTACCTGCATCTGACAACCAAATAAAATCGTCTCTCGGTCTCGTTCTCACGATTAAAAAATAACTTCTTCATCGGTCAAGGTTGCGATAATTAATTAAATTCTGCAATGATACACGCTCGTGGAACGACCATGAGAACATCCGGGGATCCCGAAACTCGTCAAACTCTCTGATTCTATTTTTTATTCGATATCAGATATTCCCAGTCATAATTTACATCCCAGGAATGTCAACCCTAATTCCTCAAACTTTTATATTCCTGTTACATTGAGAAAAAGATTTGTTTGATGCAAACAAAAAAATTTGTTTGAATACACTTTGATTAAAAAAAAAAAAAAATATGTATTTAGATTGAACCATATTTATTTAAATTAAACACATTTTGTTTGATTTATACAAATTTTATTTGATTCATTCAAACAAATATTTAGTTTAAATATTGTTTGAACCAAATAAAATTTGATTAAATGCAAATAAAGTTGGTTAGATTTAATTAACAATTTTTTTTCATAAAAGAGAATATTTTATTAACAAGTATTCAGCCTTACAAACGTGTAATAAGTAATCAAAATAAAACACAATGTTTATTTTAACTATTATTTATTAGTATATAAATTATCCAGCATCCTATTTATTTATCGAAGGCTACAACTATTTTTCCCTTTTTCTCGATTTTCCATTTAAAATCCAAATATTTTTGGTTGAAATTTCATTCTTTTTGGTTGGAAAGTCTGCTATCATCAGTTTCATTTTTTTTTTAAATTGAACAATTTTGTTGGAAAATCATCCTTTTTGTATTTCTTGATGTTTTGGTTTTGACCAGATAAATGAAATTACGTCGGAATTCAACATGTAGGGGTGAAGAAATTAATCTCGTCTCTCCGTAGCTTAATGAGTGAGAGCATCAGACCGGCAATCTGAGAGATCTGGGTTCGGATCCCAGCGGAGCTTTGAAATAATTTTTTTTTCACAATTCAGAAAGAAAAATCAGTATTCAAAAAACATTAATTTTAGACCAGTAGACAAAAAACAATTAACATCAAATTATTTATTCATCCTTTTTAATTGGAAATCAAACTGTTTTGTTGAAAATTCAACTATTTTGTTATAAATTCCTTTTTTTTTGTAATTTAAACGTTTTTGATGTGGAATAAAGATAATTAAAAAAAAATATTAACTAGTGCATTTTTCGTTAAGAATTCATCTTTCTCGGTTGATAATTCGAATGTTCAGTTAAAAATGGAACGAATTTGTTGAAAAATTATTTTTTTTTTCGGAGATTCATCATTTTAGTTGGAAAGTCATTATTTTCGTTGGAAATTCAATTCATTTGTTGGAAAATTGTTGTTTTTTATTAAAAATTTATTTTCTAAGTGAAAACTGAACCGTTCCAGTTGAAAATTCATCATTTTAGTTAAAAATTCATCTCTTTGGCTGAAAATTCAACTATCTTGTTGAAAATTCGTTCTTTTCTGATAGAAAATTAATTTTTAAATTGACAATTCAACCACTTCATGTTGGGTTAAAAATTAATGTATTTTGTTAAAAAATTGTTTTCAGAAAATTAATCTTCTTGGTTGAAAATTCAACTATGCAGTTGAAAATTGAACTACTTTCTTGAAAATTCATTTTCTTCGTTGAAGATTTATTATTTTAGTTAAAAAGTCGTTTCTTTAATTGAAAATTCAACTATTTTTTTGAAAACGTGTTTTTTGAATGAAAATTTATTTTTGAACTGAAAACAGAACTATTCTAGTTGAAGATCAACATTTTAGTTAAAAATTCATCTCTTTGGTTGAAAATTCAACTATTTTGTTGAAAATTCGCTCTTTTTTGGTAGAAAATTAATTTTTCAACTGACAATTCAACTACTTTATGTTGGGCTAAAAATGAATGTATTTTGTCGAAATTTTTTTTTTCTAGAAAATTAATCTTCTTGGTTGAAAATTCAACTATGCAGTTGAAAATTGAACTATTTTCTTGAAAATTTATTTCCTTGGTTGAAGATTTTTTATTTTAGTTAAAAAGTCATTTGTTTAATTGAACATTCAACTATTTTTTTGAAAACGTGTTTTTTGATAGAAATTTTTTTTTTTAACCGAAAACAGAATTATTCCAGTTAAAATTGATCATTTTAGATGAAAATTCATCTCTTTGGTTGACAATTTAACTATTTCACTTTTAATTAAAAAATTTATCTTTCGTAGTTAAAAATTTATATATTTTGCTGGAAATTCATCTTTTTTGGTAGCAAATTAATCTTCGCGGTTGAAAATTCATCTTTTTGCGGAAAATCCATCTGCTTGGTCAAAAATTCATTTAATGGGTTAAAAATTCATCATTTTATTTAAAAATTGATTTTTTTGGCTGATAATTTGAATATTTCGTTGATAATTCATGTATTGAAAATTCTTTCTATACGTTTGAAATTAAATTTTTTAACTAAAAATTTAACTATACTATTTTTGGTTCAAAATTCGCCTCTTGTGGTAGAAAATTTAATATTTGGGTTGAAAATTCAACTAATTTGTTGAAAGTATGTTTTTTTTGAAAATTATTTGTTGTTACTAACAATATAATTACTCCATTTGTTTGTTGTAATTTTATATTTTTTATTTTAAAATTTAGTCAATCAATTTAGTTTAAAAATATTGTTTAGTTTGAAATTTAGTTTAAAATAAAATTAAAATTTAAAATTTTAGTTTAAAATTTAGTTTAAAAATAATTAAAAATTTAAAAAATAAAATTAGTTGAAAATTCGTCTTTTTTAGCTGAAATCTAATCTTCTTAATTGCAAATTCATCTTTTTGGTTGAAAATTCAACTACTTGGTTCAAAATTTATTTTCTTGATCAAAAATTCATTATTTCATTTGAAAATCTATTCATTTTTGGTTAAAAAATTTAAGTATTTTGTTGATAATTCATTTATTTAAATTTTTTCCCATGGACTTAAAATTAATTTCATAAACTAAAAATTCAACTGTTCTATTTTTGGTTGAAAATTTATTTTCTTTAGTTAAAAATTCAACATTTGGATTGAAAATTCCTCTTTTGTGGTAGAAAATTCATTTTTTTCGGTTGAAAATTTAACTGTTTTGTTGAAATTCATTTTTTTTGTTTAAAGATTCATCATTTTTGTTATAAATTTACTTCAATATTTGAAAATTGAATTATTTTTTTAAAAATTAGTTTGATTTTTATTGAAAATTAAATTTTCCAACCAGAAATGTAACTATTCCGTTTTGGGTTGATAATTCAACTTTTTTTGTAAAAAATTCCTTTTTTTGGCTTTGGAATTGAACAATTCTGTTGGTAATTAATTTTTTTTAGATTCACGCTTTAAAGTTGAAAACTCAATCGTTTTCTAGAAAATTCGTCTTTTTTTTAGAACATTCAACATTTTGGGAGAAATTTTATTTTCTTTTTGACTGAAAAATCTTTTTTTATTAGAAACTCCTTTTTTTATTTGAAAATTTAACTATTTGGTTTAGAATTCATGTATTTTGTGAAAAAATGGTCTTTTTTTGGTAAAAGATTATTTTTCTTGGTTGAAAGTTAATCATTCATATTTTTAGTTAAGAATGTAACTGTGTTGTTGATAGTTCACGTATTATGTTGAAAATTCGTTTTTTTTTAAATTTCATTCCTCTGTTCCAAAATTCAACTTTTTCATTGGAAATTCTTTTTTTTGTAGAAAATTTATTTTTCAAACTAAGAATTTAACTGTTCTGTTTTTGCTTGAAAATTCTATTTTGTTAAAATTTCATATTTTCGTTTGACGAATAATCAGTTTAGTTATGAATATATTTCATTGGTTGAAAATTGAATTTTTTTGTGGAAATAAATTAGACTGCTTTTGGTTGAAAATTAATTTTTTTTTTTGAACAGAGATGTTACTATTCCATTTCGGGTTGAAAATTCGACTTTTTTGTAGAAAACACGTCTTTTTGGCTTCAAAATTAAAAAATTTTGATTAAAATTTGTATTCTTCACTGCCTCAAAAATCTGTCTTTTGAAAAATCACTTTTTTTTGGTTTAGAAATGAATCTTTTCTTTTTGAAAAAAACTTTCAGTTGAAAGCATAACTATTTGGTTAAAAATTTATATAATTTGTAAACAATTATTTTTTGGTAGAAAATTAATCTTCCTGCTTCAAAGTCCATCTTCATGGTTGAAAAATCAACTTTTCAAAAATTTATTTGAAAATCCATCTATTTTTTTGGGAAATACATTATATTAGAGGACAACTGTCATTTTTCGTAATTTGTGGATGACCCTATCACGGAAAAAATATTTTTTACGGAAGATCCTCTAATTTCCTTCGCCTCTTACTCCTACAAGAAAGAGTAAAATTTTACCCCCCTCCCCCCCTTCGAATCGTCTTACATAACTTGTGACCAGTAGACTGACATTTTTGGGACACTATTAGATCTCAGAGAAAAATGCTGAGGTTGTAAAAAAGAATGAAAGATGAACATTGTGAATGGAAAGGAGATAAGAATCTTGCCTTTATTAAAATAAATTGGACTCTTTAGCATCTGGACTGAACATGAGACTGTTTGAGGATCGATGTCTCGAAAACGAGGCACTATTAATCACAAGAATTTCAATTGACTAAAAACTGAAAAAAAAAAATGTTGATGAGGAGTAGTCATAACACTATTGTTTCAATGACCCTCTGCCCCGCCCAGTAGGTGGCACTACCCTTCACTGGTTAATGAGCCATCTTCTTTGAAAGATCATCAACGCTTGCCACTGAAACGAGGTGCTGAGTACCCCAATCGCTCAAAATTAACTGGAAGATCGTTTTCCATCAATTTATCATTTCGATCATGGTGAGAAGTTCGTAAATTATAATTTTAGCTGCAAATTAGGGGAGATAACCATTTAGTAGATAATGATCCTACAATTGATAATCATTAACTGTAATCAAAATTTAAGAATTTTAAATTGGATTAAAAGCAAATTCAAAATCCCATTTTGCGTCCAATACACATGTTTATGTGTAGAATTCCTGAAAATAAAAGCAAGAATCCTTGTTTGTTTCTAAATTCTTCCGTCTTTTTTATTTCTATTATCATTATCATGTTTCTTCCCTCTTTTTTATTTTTGTCCAGAAAGACAAATTTTTTTCTACTTTTTTTCTATTTGCAATGGGAGCATTTTATGGTGGTTGTCTAAATTTGGTCGTTGAATTCTTGTCTTTATTTTCAGGAATTCTATACATTAACTAAAAATACTAATAAATGTTAAATAATGAGCTTAATGAAATTAATAATTAAGTGCAGGATTTACAAAAGTTTCCTTATGATAGCTAGAAAATTCCAGTAAATTCAATATGAATGAGAGATTTTTTTTCATTTATTTACAATCAACATTTCTTTTTTAATGTGTCGAATTCCTGAAAATAAAAAAAAGGATAATCTAACGATCAAATTTGGACAACCACCATGAAATGTTCCTATTGTAATTGAAAAAAAATTCTAAAGAAAAAAAGATTTCTTTGGACTTCTTTTTTTCTCAGGAATTCTATACATTAACTTGAGTATTGGACGTTGAATAGGATTTCGAATTTGATATTAAACTTGTTTAAAATTCTTGAATTTTAATTATTTTCTAAACATTTAAATTACATAAAAAATATATTTTCAACGTATTTCCAGATGAACAATTTATCAAGGCAGAAATAAATTTGACTATTTAAATTTGATTCAAATTTTCGGTGAGATTCCAGTCATCATTCATGCTTTCTGGAGATATTTTTACATAAATGTGTTGAATTATTTCATTTTTATATCAACATTTTATTTTTACAGTTCCCAAGTGAGCAAAATGTAACATTTATGAACATGATAAAACTGAAAAATTCAATATCTATAATCTATGTAAATATATGTATAGGCGAGAGAAAAAAATAATTTTTTTTTAGATTCGAAAAAGGGAGAGATTAAATAAACATACATACATACATACATACACAAACACATACATACATACATACATACATAACATTTGATTGGAAATTCATTTCCTTGGCTGAAAATATAACTACTATGGATTTAAAATTCCTTTTGAAATTCACAACTTGTTTGAAAATTTATGTATTTTTAAAAAATTAATATTTTTGGTCAAAATTTCATTTATTCGGTTGATTTTTTGATTATTTTTTTAGTTGAAAATTAAATTAAATTATTGTTCTTGGTTGAAAATGCAACTGTTTGGTTGACAATTTGAGTATTACGTTGAGAATAATCTATTTTGTTGAAAATTGGTCTTTTTTTGGTAGAAAATTCGCTTTTGAGTAGATGATTTAACTTCTTGGTTCAAAATAAATTTTTTAGGTTGAATATTCATAATTTTAGTTGAGAATTCATTTCTTTGTTTCAAAATATACCTATTCTATTCAAGATCAATTTTTTTTGTTCAAAACCAATTCTTCAAACTGAAAATATAACTATTCCATTTTTGCTACAAAATATTATCTTTTTTCGTTGAAAATAATTTACTTATTTTGTTGAAAACTTGTATTTCTTGGGTTTGAAATTTAATTATTTGGATAGAAAATACATATTTTTGTGTTGTGAATTCCGCTTTTTTGTCAAACATTCGTCTTGGAAACTCAAAATTTGTTGGTTTCATTCTACTGTTTTTGATCGAAAATGAAAATATTTTTTGTTGGACATATCAACTATTACACTTTTCTTTGAGAATTCATTTTTTCATCGAAGATTTATCATTTTGATTGAAAATTGAACTTTTTTGTTGAAAATTTCCTTTCTCTGGTTGAAAATTAATTATTTTGTTTCAATTTCATTTGTTTTTTCTTTGTTGGAATTTCATTTTTGTAACTATAAATTCAACCGTTTCATCTTTGGTTGAAAATTTATCTTTTTTAGTTGAGAATTCAACTATTTGTTTAAAAATTCATCTTTTTTGGTATAAAATTGATCTCCTTCGTCGAAAAGGTTTTTGTTTTTTGATTGAGTATTCATTTTTTCAAGTTTATATTTCAACCATTTAAAATTCAACTATTTTATTGTAAATTCAATAATTTTGTTAAGAATTCAGCAATTTTTGGGAAATTTAACTATTTTTGCAGTTTTTTTTTGTTAAAACATAAACTGTTATATATATATTTTTTTGAGAATTCATCTTCTTGTTGAAAACTGAAATTTTGGGTTTCAAAATGTAACTATTTCTGGTTAGAAATAAGTCTTTTTGTACTTTCAGTACTTGGATTGAAATTCCACTATTTTGTTGAAATTTAATTATTATAGACTGGACCATCAAGACGATAAGAAAAAAAATTATTCTAATGGAAACGTCTACATGTACCGAAAAATTGAGCTATTTGTACTGAAATTTTAGTAAAAATATCCCTGATTTACTTATTTGGTTGAAAACTAGTCATTTTTGGGTTTAAAATTCAATAATTTTGATAGAAAATGCATATTTTTGGGTTGTAAGTTCAACTTTTTTGTCAAAAATTCGCCCTTTGAAGATTACTTTTTTTGTGTGAAAATTGGTCTCTTTTCGTTGATGATCAAATAATTCAATGAAAATTCGTATTTTCTTGTTTCATTCAACTGTTTTTTATTGAAAATTGAAATATTTTTTGTTGGACATATCAACTATTACAATTTTCTTCGAGAATTAATTTTTTTTCTATCAAAGATTCATCACTTTGATTGAAAATTGAACTGTTTTGTTGAAAATTCCCTTTTCCTTGGTTGAAAATTAATTATTTTGTCTTAATTTTCTTTGTTTTTTCTTCGTTGAAATTTAATTTTTCTTACTAAAAATTTACCTGTTCCATCTTTGGTTGAAAATGTATCTTTTTTAGTTGAGAATTCAACTATTTCTTTGAAAATTCATCTTTTTTTGTAGAAAATTAATCATATTGGCCGAAAATGTGTTTTTTGTTGTTGTTGAGAATTCATTTTTTTATGTTGAAAATTCCACCATTTAAAATACAACTATTTAATTGTAAATTTAATTATTTTGTTAAGAATTCAGCAATTTTGGGGAAATTGAACTAATTTGCAGTTTTTTTTTTGTTAAAACATAAACTGTTATATATATATATATATTTTTTTTTTTGAGAATTCATCTTCTATTTCTGGCTAAAAATAAATCTTTTTGTTTCAAAATTTGTCTATTCGGTTGAAAATTCGTCATTGTAGGTAGAAAACTATATCTTATTGGGTATAAAATTCCATTACTTGGTTAGAAATTCCACAATTTTTTTGAAGTTCAATTACTGAGTTATAGTGTTAATTTTTTTATTCTGGTAATTGGAGATACCCTGACAATTTTTCGACAGTGGGGGAAAAACTTGATTGAAACTTCAAATTTTTTGTATGTTATGGAAAGCTGACCAGCGCCAGATCTGGGCCATACCAGATCATCTAGACGACATCAGATTTGGGCCAGATCCGGCATTAGATTGTTGAAAAATTTTGCCATTAAGTTTTGAGTAAAAAAACTTTTATTTGACTGAGAGCAAATGAATATTCTGCTTTGATTCAAAGAATCTTCTTTCTGAGTGCTGATTTTAAAGAGGCTGCGTGTAGTCATCCCGAAAAAATGTTGGTATTTGGAAAAGGGGAAGGAATAGACGTCCCGAAAATTCAGGAGGAGACACTTCGTTTTAAAACCCTCAAGTGAAGAACCCCGAAAATTTTAGACTCATTAACCGATATCAGAAAAATTTTTATGTTCAAGAAAATAATTTGCTTATCTATCTTGATCATGACAGTCCCCTATTAAATTATCACATTATAAGATGATCAACACATGATATGGTGATTGCCGTTATGAATGTTCTATTTTTGATGCACTATTTTCTCACTGAAAATTGCGATATTTATTGCCAAGATATTAATGATTACATTTATTGAGTTGTTTATTATGATTGTAAAATTACACTCTGATTATGGTATGAAAGGGAATGCGGGTATCGGACGTTGTTAAGCCTTTTCCAATCAAAATCGCCGTTAAATTAATTGCAACCTGTGCGTTCGAGTCGTAAGTGTCATAACCAGTTTAAAACTGAGTACTCGACAATGATGATGATTATTATTATTAGAAAGGAAGTTGTAGGAACTGAACTATTTCACTTGAGGGCACGTCTGTGTCTTGTGAGGATGTGAAGGGCGTTTTAAAATCGCGATGGGGCGTCAACTGGGTCTAAATTAACACGATTGTCCTCTGGCAACATAGTACGAAAAAATTTAAATTACCTACCATCTTGAAATTACAATGTTGGTTCATGCAATATAGCATTCTTGAAATTCTGATGTTAACGACCTAATAATGTATAATATTCTTGCAACATAGCATTTTTAACAATTTTCTATTTATTATTTTCCATTACTGTTTACTACTACAAAAATATAGTGTTAAAAGATGGTTAAATGACATACTTCAGACCAAAAGAATTAGTTTGTTGGATCCTTTATTCCATTTCTCGACGTTTCGAAAACAGTTTTCCTCATCAGGATAAAAAATTATTGAGTAGAGAAGTTTATAAACATCGTCATCGCGATTGAAATAGTTCTAATCTCTCATTTCCCATTTTTCTATAAAAAATGACGGAAAAAATATGTATGAAATGTCATTGTTGTATTTGCCTTCGAAATTAATATTAGTCATAAAATATTATTTTTTCAGGCCTCGGACGCATGCCACTATTGACACTTTTTTCTAACGATGGAACTATTTCGCTACCATTTTGCAAAAAATGTCAATAATGCTACTATTTTCTGAATTTCTCTGATGTTTTGGGCACTTTGCGAGATTTAAAAAAGTTTCAGGGCATTTTATGGAAGATGTCTATTATATACCAAATTTCCAACGTAGTTGACCCCTGGAGTTCATATTCAAAAAATTGCATGTCACTGTTTTGTTAATCTTTTTCCAAATTTATGCTAATATCGACACTATTTTCAATTTCTCAAATGAGTTCGAGGCCCGCTTTCGAAATCATGTTTTTTAGTAAATATTTTAGTCGTCTAGAAGTTTTACGCTGAGAATTCAAGGTGAAGATCTGTTAAGCTTTTTCATCTTCCGAATCTGGTACTAACTACTTTATAAGAATGCCGCGCGTGGAGAACAAATCCGTAAGCTAGGCAGGCTAATAAATTAATTCTCAACTCCTGCGTGTTAAGCTGCGGGACTTCCTAAAATACCCGAACGAGTTTAACAGAAATAAAAGCAAGTCTTAATTAAACGAAATGCCCTCCGAATTCGAAGCCAGAGTCGCTGACGGGCAATGGCTTTCCCAATTTGCAAAGGTTCTCTGACAAAAAAAAAAAAAAAACGAAGTGGAAATTTTAAATCGTTCATTATAGTCATCATTATTCAATACACAGTTATAAAAAATGAATAATTATCCTATTACGTAATGTCTTTAACAGTTTTTCGAAAAAATAGGAAGTAGAACATGCCTTTTCAGGAAAATGAAATTACACTCGTGTAGAGCCGACAAAGTTAAATCCAGTGGATAATAATTATTATTGTAAGTTCAAAGAACCTGTAAGTCTGTGTTTATTTCATAAAGCGGGGTACTTTCAGATCAGCATTTTTATGAGGTAGGGAGTAATGCTGTAACAGAGTCGAGATATATTAACTTATTGATCTGTATTAAACACTTTTCAAGTACATTTTTTCAATTTGTATCAAAGAAATAGTTTATTGTTCTAAAAAAATGCTATTTCAAATGAAAAAATATTTTTATATATTCAACGAAAACTTTATTTAATTTGAAGATCAATTTTTTGGATAAATTATTATATTGTTTCGTGCAACAGAATTATGCACCCAAAATATACAAAGCTTTAAATTTTGTTGACTAAAGTATTTATTAAAAAAAAAACTTGTGTTATCACAATCGAAAATTTATTTTTGCTAAAGATATAATAGTTTGAAATATGCATATTTCCAGTGTCTTGCACGCAAAAATGGATCAAGTTGTATGAATTGTACCTGTTTCCACTTTTTCAAATAGCAAGGTAAAAAAAGTAATGTTAAAAAATATTATGGTATACCGCTAATCTATGTAGATTGGAGAGGTATCAGATGTACATCTTCTCGTTAAAAAATTGATACTTTCTTTTATTTTTCTTGCCTTATATTAGTTTGTTGATGAGCAAACGACCATTTACAAATATATTTGTTTCAGAGACGACTTATGAAGTGATACTGAACTTTATTTTTGATGACCAGCCATTGTTTTTGTGTACAGCTGACCTATTGAGAATGGAGAGGTAACATGTTCATTTTTGTTATAAGAAGTGATACTTTTTTTTTCTTGCGTCATATTAGTTTGTTGCCGAGCAAACGACCAGCCACAAATATATTCATTAAAGAAGACGACTTATGAAGTGATACTGCACTTGATTTTCGAAAATTAGCCATTGTTTTTGGCAATTAGCCAAAACCCATTGTTTTGTATGCCAAAAAATATTTTGGTATACATCTATCCAATGGAGATTGCAGAGTCAGATATGCAGTTTCTCGCTGAGAAGTGATACTTTTTTCCTACTTCTTGCCTTTTATTAGTTTGACCATACACTTATATATTCATTTAAGAAGACGACTTATGAAGCAATACTGAACTTTGTTTTTGACAACTAGCCACTGTTTTTTGCCAATTAGCCAAAAATTATTGTTTTGTATGCAAAAAAATATTTTGGTATACAGCTATCCTATGAAAAGTGAAGAGATACCAGGCGTGCATGTTCTTACTGAGAAGTAATACTTTTTTATACTTGTTGCTTTATATTAGTTTGTTGCCGAGCAAGCGACCATCTGAAAATATATTCATTGAAGAAGACGACTTATAAAGCGATACTGAACTTTATTTTTGACAATTAGCCATTGTGTTTGTATACATCTGCCCTATGAGAATCAAGAGATATCATGTTCATTTCCTTGCTAAGAAGTGATACTTTTTTTTCTTGCCTCACATTATTTTGTTGCCGAGCAAACGATCATCCATGAATATATTAACTTAAGAAGAAGTCTCATGAAGTCATACTGCACTTGGTTGTTGAAAATTAGCCATTGTTTTTGGCAATTTCTTCTTGCCTTATATTGCTCCATTGCCGAGCAAACAACCATCCACAAATATATTCATTAAAGAAGACGACTTATGAAGCAATACTGAACTTTGTTTTTGACAACTAGCCATTGTGTTTGTATACATCTGCCCTATGAGAATGGAGAGATATCATGTTCATTTCCTTGCTAAGAAGTGATACTTTTTTTCCTTGCTTCACAATACTTTGTTGATGAGCAAACGACCATCTAAAAATATATTCATTTAAGAAGACGACTCACATAGTGGTACTGAACTTAGTTTTGGAAAATTAGCCATTATTTTTGGCAATTAGTCAAAAACTATTGTTTTGTATACCAAATTTTTTTTTATGCAGCTATCCTCTGTAGAATGGAGGCGTATCAGATACGTACATTCTTGCCAATAAGTGATATTTCTTATTCTTCCTGCCTTATATTGGTATATTGCTGAGCAAACAACCATCCACAAATATATTCATTAAAGAAGACGACATATGAAGCAATACTGAACTTTTTTTTTTTGACAAAGAGTCATTGCTTTTGGCAATTAGCCAAAAACTATTGTTTTATATGCCAAAAAATAGTTTGGTATACAGCTATCCTATGGGAAGTGAAGAGATACCAGGCATGAATGTTCTTGCTAAGAAGTGATACTTTTTTCTACTTCTTGCCTTATATTAGTTTGTGGCTGAGCAAACGACCATCTACAAATATATTCATTTAAGAAGACGACTTATAAAGTGATACTGAACTTAGTTTTGGACAATTAGCCATTATTTTTGGCAATTAGTCAAAAACTATTGTTTTGTATACCAAATTTTGTTGTTGTTGTGCAGCTATCCTGTGTAGAGTGGAGAGGTATCAGATGTGCAGTTTCTCGCTGAGAAGTGATACTTTTTTTTTACTTCTTGCCTTATATTAGTTTGACCATACACATATATATTCATTTAAGAAGAAGACTTATGAAGCAATACTGAACTTTGTTTTTGACAACTAGCCATTGTTTTTGCCAATTAGCCGAAAACAATTGTTTTGTATGCCAAAAAATATTTGAGTATACAGCTATTCTATGGAAAGTGAAGAGATACCAGGCATACATTTTTTTGCTGAGAAGTGATACTTTTTTCTACTTCTTACCTTATATTATTTTGTTGCCGAAAAAACGACCATCTACAAATATATTCATTTAAGAAGACGACTTATAGAGTGATACTGAACTTAATTTTTGACAATTAGCCATTGTTTTTGGCCACAATCAGTCAAAAACTATAGTTCTTATATACCCAGATTTTTTTCAATATGCAGCTATCCTTTTTTTCATCTAATATTGGTCTATTGCCAAGAAAAAAACAATCCACAAATAGATTCATTAAAGAAGATGACTTATGAAGCGATACTGAACTTTGATTTTGACAATAAGCGGTTGCTTTTATATATAAAGAAAAATATTTTGGTTAAAGCTATCTTGTGTCAATCTTGTGTGTAAAGGTGTGAGACGTGCATTTTCTGGCCAAAAAAGTGATTATTTTCTTTTTCTTCCTTATATTAGTTTGACGCTGAGCAAACGAACATCCCAGACCTCTCAGTCTATATGAAAGGAAATATAGGGATCAGAGGGTACATTTTTCGCGCTCAAATTGTAACAAATTTAGGGTTAATCCATAAGACTTCAAAACAATTCAAAAGAATTTAAATGTATAAAAAAATTTTTTTAATCAAAAAAATTCTATTGATTTCTGTTGAATTGGAATTAATTTAGAAGAGTTTTAAGTAAACGAGAAGAATTCGCTGAAATTCATAGAAATTCAAGAAGAATTTTGAAAAGATCAAATGAATTGAAAACAATTTAAAATATAAGAAATCTTTATTGTATTCAGTAACTTTGAAATAAGCTCAGGAAAATTCCAGGGAATTCGAAAGAATTTGATGAGATGCCAAAGAATTAAAGGTGAGGTTACAAAAATTTGAGTGAATTGAGAAAATTTAAGAGAATTCCATAGAATTTGAAGGAATGCAGGGTAAATTAATAAGGTTTCAGGGTGAATTCCAGAAAATAATTTCAAATCTGTTCAAATCTTTGAAACTCTACTAATTTCTAACCAAGGAAGTGATTAATGACTACAAAACAATTCAAGTTAAATTTGAAAGAATTTAAATTGAATTGAGTAAGTTTGAAATGATTTTAGACAAATTGTAGAGAATTTGATGGAACGCCTAAGAATTGAAGGTGAGTCAAAAAATTTCATCAAATTTAATTTAATTTTACGGGAGTTTGAGGGATTTCATAACATTTCAATAGAAGTTCAAAGAACTTGTTCAAGAGAATTGAAAGACTTTAGAAGATTTCAAAGATTTGAATAAATTTGCATAAATTAATAAGAATTCAGGGCGAAATCCAAATGAATTGCAAAAAAGATTTGAAAATCTCTTGAAATCTTTGAAATTCTACGAAATCCCTCACTTTGAAATCCCGTGAAATTACATGAAATCTGATAATACTTCTCGAAATACTGAAAAATGTATTAAAATACATTGAGATCACTTAAAACCCGATAAAATCATGGAAATTATCAGAAATCTTATAGAATCCCTTGGAATCTTTTCAAATATCCTTCAAGCTTACAGGTCATGTTACGTTCTTCCATATCTTCTGAAATTCTAGGAAGTTCTTTAAAAGCGCATGAAAATTTGTTCACATCTCTTAAAATTATTGAAATCTTTGCAAATCCCTTAAAATTGTTTGAATCTTATGAAAATGCCCTATAATATTTTTAAATACTCTACAATATTTCAAAATCTTTAAAATCCCTTCAATCTTTCATATCCTTTGATATCTTTTGAAATCCCTTGAAACTTTGCAAAGGACTTGAAAATGCCGAAGAATTTAGAAAATATCTAAAATCCTTTGATCATTTGGTCGATTGATCCTCAGGAACAATGAATGAAAACTTAAAAAAAATTCAAAAAAATCCATTGAATTAAGTAAAATGGAGTAAATTCAGAAGAATTCTAGTAAATTTAAAAAATACAGGAATATTCCAGAGACTCAAAAGAATTCAGGATGAATCAATAAGAATTCGTTGTGAATTTCAAAAAATAATTTGAAATCTCTTTGAATCTTAGAAATCCTACGAAATACCTCGTTGAATGAATCCTTCAAATTCCACTAAAATATTGTTAAATCCCGTGAAATTCTAAGAAATCTAACGATATTTCCTAAAATTTAGAAAAAGTCTTCATCTTAAAATATATCGAATGCCTTGAAATCTCTTCAAATTAATAAAATTGATGAAAAATTCCTCAAAATATTTTGAAATTCTCTGAAATATTTTACATTGAATGATCTTGACAATGCTTTAGAAGTTTTGAAAACACCCTAATATATTAAAAGTCTATGACATTATTAAAAGTTACATTTTGATACCCTATGCTAGATATAGGATACATTAGGGGATATAGGGACATGTCTGTGAGGCCTGCTATCCACAAATATATAGAAAGACAACTTATGAAGTATTTCAAAAAATTATTTATGACAATTAGCCATTGTTTTTGTATACAGCAGTCCTATTGAGGATGAAGAGGTATCATAATTATTTTTTTCTCAAGAAGTGATACTTTTTTTTCTTTTTCTTGTCTTATATTAGTGTATTGTTGAGCAAACAACCATCCACAAATATGTTCATTAAAGAAGACGACTTATGAAGTGATACTGAAAATTGTTTTTGACAATTAGCCATTGCTTTCGGCAATTACCCAAAAACTATATTTCTGTATGTTAACAAATATTTTGGTATACAGCTATCCCATGGGAAGTGGAGGAATAGCAGACATACATCTTCTCGCTAAGGAGTAATATTATTTTTTTACTCCTTGCCTTATATTAGTTTTTTGCCGAGTGAACGACCATCCACAAATACATTCGTTTGAGAAGACGACTTATGAATTGATACTGCAATTTGTTTTTGACGATTAGCTATTGCTTGGCAATCAGCCAAAAACTATTGTTTTGTATGCCAACAAATATTTTGGTATACAGCTATCCTGTGTGGAGTGAAAAGGTATCAGATATGTACATTCTTGCCAAGAAGTGATACTTCTTTTTCTTCTTTCCTCATATTAGTTTGTTTCAAAGCAAACAACCATCCATTAATATATTCATTCAAGAACACGACTTATGAAGTGATACTGAACTTTGATTTTGACAATTAGCCATTGTTTTTGTGTATCCAAAAATATTTTGGCTACAGTTATCCTGTGGAGAGGTATCAGATATGCATGTTATTGCTAAGAAAATGATACTTTATTTTCTTCTTCTTCCCTTGTATTAGTTTGTTGCTGAGCGAACGAACATCAACAAATATATACAAAGACGACTTATGAAGTGATACAAGAATTTATTTTTGACAGTCAGCCATTGTTCTTGTATACAGCTGCCCTATTGAGAATGAAGAGGTATCATATTAATTTTCTTGTCAAGAAGTGATACTTTTTTTTTCTCTTGCGTTATATTAGTTTGTTGTTGAGCAAACAATCATCCACAAATATGTTCATTTGAGAAGACGACTTATAAGGTGATACTGCAAATTGTTTTTGAGAATTAGCCATTGTCTTTGGCAATTAGCCAAAAACTATATTTTTGTATACCATAAAATATTACCAGGAAGTAATACTTCTTTTTCTTCTTGCCTTATATTGGTTTCTTGCCGCGCAAAAAACCATCCATTAATATATTAATTTAAGAAGACGACTTATGAAGTGATACTGAACTTTGATTTTGACAACCATTGTTTTTGTGTACCAGAAAATATTTTGTTTACAGTTATCCTGTAGAGAAGTGCCAGTTATGCATTTCCCTGCCAAGGGAGTGATACTTATTTTTCTTCTTGCCTTATACTGGTTTGTTTAGAGCAAATTAGCCACCTACTGAAAAACATAAATTAAATTTAAAACTACTTTTAGGTGCTCGAACTTTCAACGAGAGTAATTAAAATATAATTTTGAAATAAGAGTACCATAACTTTGATTTGTAAGCTTTGTAACTTTCACCTACGTTCCATTAAATGAGCAGATTATTATGATTATGTTGATCTTTTTATACAAATGGTGGCTAAGCAAAAGATTCAGTTCCTAAAATAAAAATTGTACAGTAGGGGAAAAAATCGATCGTTCAAGAGTATAAATTTCACATGAAAGTAAGGTTTGGTTCGTTATCTTATGAATTTGTTTTGACTTATAAATCCAAAAAATCTTTCCTTCTCAAATAATTTTTCTTAAATTTTTTCCAGTACTTATTATTTCAAATAACTTTAATTTTCATTTTGAATTTAATCAATTGAAGTTGAAGAAACGATTTCTCCAGGAAAGTATAGGCTCAACGCATTCTATCAAATCTCCTCTAAAGTAATGCTCGTTTCAAGAAAGTCTCCTTTCTTTTATTTCGTAATGTTCACAAAAATAGAATATTTTGAATAAAAATAGGTGGGAATTTTGTTTGAAACGCTAGTCACTCGAGTACCTTCCTTTAAACCTGAGCTCAGGTAGTTTTGCCGTATCAGAAACACATCGTGTCCTACACGGGCTCGCGTCTGATAACACTATTATCCGAACAGTTCACACGGTTATCCTCATTTCGCAATCAGAGTGAGTCTGCGTGGGCTGGCGCATCCAACTATCGATGTTTCGACCACGAAAAAATGTTCCTCTTACAAAGTTGAAATACAGAGACGTGAATCGCATTTTTATTAAAATCAAATGACCTTTTCCATGTTTATTTAAATTCGGCTGAACATCTGAATAATTTCCTTAAGATAAAATACTCATTAGATTCAATTTAATTTGTCTTCTCTTATGTTCGTATATTCAATGATCGGTTTTCATTTCATTGTTGGATATAGATACTCTATAAAGAAGATATTTTATTTAGGTATTTGGACATCTTTATCAATATAATTTGTTTGCTAAGGTGGATAATCAAATCCATTTTTTCCGAGAGGCAGGTTTGTTTTCTGATGGAATTTCCTCATTGTTCTGAGCTCAGTGAAATAAATCACTCCAAGGTATTCAGTAATTACTTTTTCATTTATCAACCGCTTCAGGGATCGTAGGTTCACCATAGGATTGATTGGCTCTCCTCCTGTTTCTCCACTTTGAATATACGTATCTGTCCCTTAAACACTCGCTTCTCTAAATGTCTGTAAAGGTCCAGAACTCTCGAGCGCATCGTGTCGTTCGACTGGTTCATGATGTAGGTACATACAAGAGATTGATTGCGTTGATTGACAGAAAATGGAATTTCAATCGACCCCTGTCAACTACAATATTCACCTGATCAGTTCCTCTGCTTTTTATTGTTGTACACACGTCCACTTTCGGTGATATGACCAGCCGGTATCAATTGCATTTGGGATACGTATACAAATATTTGTTGGAAATTAATGACAGATTGATTGATATTTCATACCACCCAGGAAGATAAATCATCCTCTCGATTCAGTTTTATTTCTTTTACAAAAATAAGATAACGACCTTTCCTTGAGACTCTGACATACTGAATAAATTTCTTAACATTGAGAAATATTTATTTGATAATTGGGGATTTTTTAAATATTTCAATAATTTAGAGGGATTCCATGGGATTCCATTTCTATCTATTTTTTTATTTTTTGTATTCATAAGAAGTGAATATGTTTGTAAGGATTCAAAGATACGAAGATATTTTCAAATATTTTTTGAATTCATTTTAATTCATTTGTAATTTTCCCTGAATTCTTATTAATTTGAACCGAATCCTTTTGAATTCTATGGAATTCTCTTGAATTTTGTTTAATTCACTTAAATTCTTCTTAATTTACTCAATTCTACTCAATTCAATGGATTTTTTGAAGACTTGTCAGGTTTTATTTAATTCATCTTGAAGTTCGTTTAAACTCACCTTGAATTTTTAGGCATTTTATCATATTCTCTTAAATTCCCACGAATTTTTCTAAACTCGTTTCAAATTTACTGAATTCAATGAATTTTCTCATATGTATAAGTTGATTTGCATTCCCGTGAACTTTGCTTAATTCACTTTGAATTTTTATGATTTTCATCGAATCGTTCTAATTCCCCTTAAATTCCCTTTCAGTTTTTTCTATTTAATTAGGTTGTGGCCGCCTTGAGAATAACAGTCTATAAATATAAATTTCTCATATTCCATTCATAAAAGATTCTATTTTAGAAATGTTACATGTTTACAATTTTTCCTTTAGAACCTGTGATTCCTGATGACGAAATTAGTCGAGTAACCCCTCTTTCCGGAAGAGAAAAATATGCCAGGAGAGAAAATTAAAATCCAGAAAAAAGATGCCAGAAGAGAATACAAAACACTATAAATATTAATGCTCACAGGAAATGAAATACTGGTCAGGGCAAAATCAGGGAAAAGTCAGGAAAATGAGAAAACGAAGTTTTGTGGCCACCCTGAATTTGCATATTCGAGAGATAAATGATTTTACAGGGTTAGACAAGAAATGTTTCTTCTTTATTTTTTCCTTTTATTTATTTCGTAGTAGCATGAAAGAAGGTGCTCTAACGTCTTATCTCGATGAAAGAAGACTGAGAAGATCTGAGAAAGGACCCAGAGGTCAGGGGTAATGAATTCCGAGGTTAGGGTCGACACTCGAAGTAGATCTGAATGTTTGGAACGGTTTCCTCTCCTCCAGCTTGTTTGGGACTCCTCTCTATCTTTATTTTATACCCATTTATACCCCTCCTATCGCTCTTCCTGATTGGGGCCTTAGACCAAGAGTCCAACACCACCAGACCGAGAACGTGGGCTGAGAGGAACGAGACGATCGTGGTACGGTTCGTGTTCTTGGTTCTTGGAATCACTAATTAGTGTCCCTCCTGTTTTATTCCCTCCCGTCCGCTTAAAATCGGTGGCCACGAGCAACTCATTCCGATTGGCGGTCCGATTGGTAAGCCTTTCGACCACTACCAGAGACAGATTGACGCCTTCGATGATGATTCCATTCCGCGCTTTCCTGCAATCAGTTTTGCAGATTTTAAAATTGTTCCAATTTGGTTTCAAATTGAAGCTTCCAAATTTGGTTCTCATGAATTCGGAAAACGGAAAGTCAAACATTTCTAGGAAACAATTTGAAGGAAACACGTTTCCTTTCCTTAGCTTGGAAGCTCGTCAATGAATGAACCCTAATCATTTTTATTCCAGTAGCAATCGACAGTGGTGAAAAAGAAGAAAAAAATTCGCCCGCGCAAAAGTTTATCAGCTGCAGAATATATCTCCGTCCTGAAAGGTCAGCCAGGAAATTCCCTTGTCATATAATTCGAGTTGATAGAGATCGGTTGATTATCAGGCAGGGCGGGAACGCGAATGGCATTTGAAAGTTTTATAGGGTGATGGACTCTCTCACGGGAATTAAGGCAAACAGTTTGACTTCGGTGGAGTCCGCAGTCCCAAAGGGCAGGTTGTCGAACCGTGTGGTCCAGAGTCAGATCGTTTGGTCCAGAATCTGGAAGCTGAAGTAGATCTGCTGAGACCAGAATGACAGTTGCGGAATGTCCGCTACTGTCTTCTCCGTCTTGTATTGGTTGCGGTGCGGAATAAAGCAGAAACGTGACTGGCGCGTGAGCAATTTACGTGGCCCCTCGCAATTTACGTCAAATGGCGTTGAGAATCGCGCGGGACTCCCGTATGCCGTATCAACTATATGTGTATGTGTATTTATATATGTACTGCACCGTATAGCAGGATATACTATATCCACACTCACCTCCTATACCTGCCTTTATGTAATGATCCGCGTAGATCCGAACTTTGATACCAAGTATCTTGTATTGCGGGACATTTCCTTTCCTCCGGTTAGGGAGAAGAAGAGATAAGTGGATGTATGGAGAACATAAATTTAGAATAATTAGTAGCACTCTGAATTTTCTCGGGAATAAATTCTCTCTGACAATGGGAAGCTGTGGACGAACTTTACGACACATTCGACTAGAGTTTATTGATGAAATTCGAGCCACCATGGAATGGAGAAGAAAATTTGGAAATTAATTTTTGCATTTGGGGAACGACGTGCCGAATTCACAAAATGTATCTTCATATAATTTTTAATATTTTGTGTAAATAATAATAATAGGTTTCCATAATGAGTTGTACTGTTTGGCTTCTCATTTCTAAATGTGTAAGAAGTTGTGTGAGTTAAGAAAAATTGATGAGATGAATGTTTGTCTTTGGTGAACCCGGTATGGAGTTCCCCAATAATTCTTTTCCGATGCGGTCTTCCGCTGCTACAGGTGAATGTAGAAAAAGAGAGAGGTTACTTTCTAATCTTTCCTTTCTAATTGAAAGAATCCTCTCGATTTCTGGAAATCATTGAAAAAAATCAGAAATTCGATAAAATGGGTTTAAGGAATAAACCTTTTGTAAAATTCGTTACACCAAAAAGAGACTTCTTCACTTAAAATGTGCTACTCTTGGAAGCACTTCCCACCAGATTTATACTTGAGAATAATTCGAGTTTAATCTTCTTCAGGACCATCGCATTCGTTTTCATTGCAGTAAAATATAGTCAAATAATGACTCGCTCGTGTCAGTCGCGAAGGGCCCTTCTAACAAGCTGCTTTTCTCCGGACACGTCCGAAAGTGGTTGGAGACGAGGCCACGTTTAGCCAAAGGGAACTTAACGGCAGCACAATGCCTCCCGAGAAAGAAAAAGAGATGGGAGAGAAGAAAGAGGGGAGATCAGAAGGAAAGAAAGAGACACGGTTCTCCCCAGCAGATAGCAGTTTTTTGCCCAATTGAATTGAATGTAAAACACGGCTTTACATCAATCTGAGCCGCGCGGCTGAGTGACCAGAGTGATTTAAGTATCGGTCCTCTGCAGTAGTCTTAAGACTTTGAGTTTGTTCGCGTGGAGGTTTCTGCTCTTAACGATAGATTTGAAAACAAAATTTTATCATTTTTTCCCGGGATCGGAAGTAAAGGAATTGAGGGGAAGTAAGTGGGAAGAAGAGAAAGAGAGGGCAAGTGAGAGAAGGGGAGGAGAAGTTGGGGAAGTGAGAGAGGGAGGAAAAGTAGTAGTAGCTCAACTTTTAAATTGCTGAAGTTTTCCAGAGATATTTTAAACTTAACTAAAATAAACATTTTCAAACTATGAAACCGCTGTGATCTCTGATGTCATGTAACTAAAGCTTTAAAAGCCACCTTGAATAAATGTTGACCTTCATTAGTTCCAGGAGAATTGGGTCAACTAAAGGTAGACATGCACTCCTGTAAGTTGAATAATTAGACCACCAAGTTCTCGGTTAGGATTTTGGGTCTGGGCCTCCAGGAGCGGTGCAGTGATTGGCACGACCCACGTTTCGAGGTAGCCGAGGCTGGAATCATTGGTTGGGTAATAGGATCCGGGGGTCTCATCGAAGTTAGACACAATAAATCTAGAAGGGAATTAATTGCCGTTTGGTCCTGTCCAGTCCGGTCCGGGTCCCATCCTCATCCCCCTTGTGCCGATGCCACCATGGCCACGTTACCAGACTCACATTCTGTCCCCTTTCCTCTCTCTCTTTTTCCTTCTTCTCTCTCTAACTGGTTGACATCCTACAAATAAAATCAGCTCCAGGAATGCCCGCGACGACACGGGGCCTGTGGGACCTCTTCTTGGGCCCAACTCTACAGTCAAGAGAAAGGGATGATGGTGGTGAGAAGGGAGAAGACGCAGAAGAAGAATAAGGAGGATGAGAAAAGGAAGAAAGAAGAGAGAAAACTTTCTGAGGAGAAGAGAGATTCAAGAAAGGGAGAGATGTAATATATGGTAGCCTTAAGACAACGGTTAGGTACCTGGGTAGTGGGTACCCACCTACCTACACCGATGTATATAACCTACGCCTGCACCTTCTTCTTATTCCTCTTCTTCTGTTTCTCCTTCTTCGCCTGCACCTACGTAACCGGGACCAGATGCCCAAACTCAACGAGAGATCCTCCCATGCACCACACCTGGGACCAGAATGCGACGCGGATTATTTAATTGTCGCTTCGTGCTATGCCTGCCCGCAGGATAAAGCGTGTCCAGTCCTCTTTTCTTGTTTATCTTTTATCTTTTCTCTTATTTCTCGCTTTTTTATTTAGCCTTTTATTCATTTATCTTGTCATATTATACTTCACATATACACGGAGTCTCTTTGCCAGATAATACCTATAATAGCTTCACAAGTCAACATATCATCAACCAGGAAAAAGCCGTTCCTATCCCATGTTGAGACCTAATTGGATAATCTGAACCTTGTCACTTATCCTTCACGGCTGCTGAAAATTCTATCAAATTAACGTTTTACTATAAAAACAAGAGAGTACGAATCGGTCAAGCTTGCATAATTGGTGAATGGGTAAAGGACAAATCTCGGAAACAAAAGGGCGCTCGTCGAGTGGGCCAAGAGAAGAAAACAAACAAAAAAGAGGAGCGAGAATGTTGTTCGCTCGTAGAGTTTGTCACTGCTTAAAATAGAAAGAGGCATTTCAAGTATCTCCAATAATTATTCCCGCAGGAGAATTTACGCCGAAGGGTCGCAAATAAATAATTGAGTCAAAAGTATCCCAAGAACGAATTCCCTCTACATTTTTGTACACAAATTATTTTTTACTTTTCTTTCTGAGTTATATACCTACATTTAAAATCTTTTTTTTCTTCAAATCACAACTCGAAAGTTCATCGATGTATTTTCCATGTTGGTGAGTTGCATTTTGCGAGTGGGCTTCGTCGGCACATCACTTCAGCCGCTCTATGATGTATTTTTTTGTTTTACGAGGTACCTGCCGCGGATTCCGACGCTGGTGGCTTTGCATCGGACATTGGGATCGGTCCTTTTTGCTATTGATCGTCCGCTCAATATTGTTCCTTGAGACGTTCCGGCGCGGCCCGCTTCCATGTACGGCTAGCAAAGATGCTGTAAACGGTGATTTGGTTTACTTGCGCCATGCTCATACTATACCTATACTCGCCAACGAGCAGCACTTTATTTACGAGCCCCGAATCGTCAAGATTGATTGCAGTTGCAAAACATGCGTGCCGCACGATCCTGCCCGTTTGCATAAAACGCAGACTAGAAGTACTTATATGTTTAATGAGCTCAGAAAATAAGTTAGGCAGTCCAGTTCTTACGTCCCACAACTAAACTGTAAGTCGATTTGCTCTTTTGCCCCGAATTGTCAGACTTCAAATTTCAGTTAAATATTTTTATGAAAAAGAACTGGAATTCAAGATATGGATTATGATGTTGTGGGATTTGTGATTTAATTAATGTTGGTGGTATCAGGTATCATGGATTGACGGAAGATGTTTGGTAGCATGATCCTGAAGGATCTGGGATACAACTCATTTTTGATACTAGATACGGTATAATATACTGTACCATACAAAGGGTTGGTATCATGAAGTAACTTTATTGACACATCTGAGGTTTCCAATATCATATCATCAATACAAAATGTTTTAGCGTCCGATGATACCAGGTATTTGATACAAAGATTTTTCTCTACAACAGCTGGTACCATTGCAATGAAATAATACGCAATTATTCAATCTCATCCTACCTCACATAATAAATACCACAGCTTGATCACAAATCGCTTATCATCACTTAGCCAATTCCGCATTGCGGGATCGACATTATTTATGCCATGATCCACCAGATACCAGTCGGTACCAGGTATCCTATGATACCAGGCACCTTATGCATCAAAAATGAATTCGATCTTAGATCTGTTATCATCACTTTGTCAATTCGTAACCTACGATCTGGAACGATTCCGATTAGGATATCGATTCGGTTTTGAAAATTAGCTTCTTCAGGTGGTTATCGAGCATAATACGTTGCGAGGTTTCTCGTCACGACCGCAGATCGTTGGGTGCCTTGGTAGCAGGGACTGCCTGCTGGGCAGCCCAACACTATCGGTCCTGGATCAGCCACGGATTTCAGAAGCTACCAACTTATATCTTGAGTGTTTATATGTTTATGCTTATGTGTGGCGAGTCTTTACGGACCTCCCGTCGCCATAACTGCACGCTCATCGCTTGCAAAGAAATCGGATTTGCGAAGAAGGTGGTATAGTTTGGACCTTTAGAACCCTAGGCGTTGAGTCCCTTTCTTCTTCATAAGAAATCCACTGTTCCGCAGCGCCTTTTCTCGCTCGGATCGCGTCTGCCGATTTGCCCAGCACCGAATTCAATAGTAGGTACATGACTCCAACTAAGTTGAAGCCGAAAAAGCTTCAGTTTCATTTAGTTCTAATGTGGACTTTTGTGTCGCTTCAGTCGAATTTCACTGTTGATAGAGTAATCGGTACAATGGTTGCTAGGTTAGTGCACTATAGTAGGATCATATGCGAGAGTAAGTTTGGCTTCCAAATAAACTGCAAAAATTAATTTATTTTGTATTAAAAATTACTTCACCCCTTGAATCGAAAAATTATACGTGCGCATAGTGCGTGTTTGATGATGCAAGTGCAGTAAAAACCAAATGATATTGCATGTTACAATTTTGAATATTATAACGTGCAGTGAGCGTGATAGATACTTTGAATTTTATTGATGATAGTGTATGATTGAATTAGCCTAGTCCCGGCCCTGGTATAAAGTTTAAACTCCTTTCTTTTTATATCTCGAGCCCTTTTCTTTCTCTGGTTTTGCAGCGGCGCGAAGCACGTGTTTTGCCAGTTCCTATTGTTTCCTATATGATAAATGTCCCTGGACCTGCACCGTTCGCGAGCCGGGTGTTTCGCATTTTCGAAAGGTCTGCAGAGGACCAGCACTCTCCCTTTTTACCCTTCCCCTCACTTTTACATAATCTTCCTTCTCCCGCTTTCTTTAGCCAATGTTCTCTCCTTCTTTCCCTCTTGTACTCTTAACCCTGATTTATTTTTATGCACTCTTCCCTTATTCGGTACACGAACCTTTACAGCTGAAGAAAATCATATTCAGTTCAAAAAATGATAAAAAGGGACTCAAAGTAAAAAACTACATTCTCCGGTTCCAAAATAAACTTTTAGGATTGAATGCTTGATGTGAAAAAGTTATTGAAAATAATGGAAAAAATATCTAAGGAAAATTATTAAAAGTAGGAATTGTGTGTCTGCAAAAAAAGTAGCCTATTAAAACGTTAATTAGGTCGTTCAAATCTCTCCCTACTTCTCCCCTCACTTCACCGTTCGCCACCCCTTTTTCAAATTCTTTCTCTACTTTCCGCTCTCCTCACTTTCCCAGCTGACACTCTTTGACATCCTTTACTTCCCCATTTCTAATTTCTCCTAATTTCCCCAACTTCCCATCCTTTGATTTCCCTTCACTTTTCCTACTTCTCCTTCCATCATTATTTTTCACTGTTCCATCCAACATGTGTAACGGCAGCAGCAACTTGAAGCGGTTGCAGATTTGGTCGTTTTTTTCTCGACTCTTTGCTAATGATTACTTATCTGTCTCTCATCAAGTAACTTGTCAAACATCTACTATTTGTATCTAATTTCTGTTGATGTAATTAATCCAATTTAACACTGAATCTGTGATCCACAACGAGTTCTCACAATGAGAAACTTAAATAGAGAAGGAGCAGAAGTTATCCCAAATCCATTTGATTAGAGTGTTCTCGAGGCCGCTGCAGCATCCGTTGAATTTCTACCCTTCCAGCCAACAGATATAGAAATTTGGTTTGCCCCAGGTCAAGCCTCAATATGCTACCGCACTATCGTAAGCCAGCAAACAAAATTTGATTAATTGGTTGCAACCCATCAATCTGAAACGGCAGTTGAGGTACGTGACATTATAAGTACACCTGCTAATCGAAAGAATGCTTTTCCGAAAAATGCAAAAATAAATCGAACCACGGTTTCTTAGAAAAAACGCATTCAACAACTATTGACCGCAGAACAGCTTAATGATCGTAAACAGACACAGCTTTTACGTAGCACACGTCAACTAACTGGCACAAATCAAAATTTGTTTTCTGATAATTGATCTTAGCCTAAAGTTCAAGTTTCAGCTTCAAACGATACACTCAACCTCTGCCAACTAGCAGAATCAGCCGACAAAATCTTGGATCTCAGCAGATCCAGAAATTTTCTTTGCCCATGTCAAGCCTCAATATGCTACCGCACTATCGTAAGCGGACAAACAAAATTTGATTACTTGGTTGCAACCCTTCAATCTGAGACGGCAGCTGAGATACCTGATATTATAAGTACACCTCCTGCTAATGGAAGGAATGTTTCCCCAAAAAATGCAAAAATAAATCGAACCACGGGTTCTCAGAAAAAACGCATTCAACAGTTATTGACCGCAGAACAGCTCAATGATCGCAAACCTAAACAGCTTTTACGTAGCATACGTCAACTAATCGGGAATCAAAAATGGATTTCTGATGATTGATTAAAGACTAAAGTTCAAGTTCCAGCTTTAAACGATACACTCAACCTCTGTCGACTAGCAGAATTAGCTAACAAAATCTTGAATCTCGCTCTCCCCAATGTTTTTTTTTGTTAGTCATTCATGTCCGCAGTTGGAAGAGCTGAGCCAAGAGATTCAAGAATTAAAGGTTGCTTTCGGGAATAAAAACTAATCTTGTTAGTATCGATTTTGAAGACAAAATCCAGAACCTCAATGTGTAATTCGTTGCGAAGAGTCGATGTGGAATTTCGAGTGGTTGGGGATAAGGGCAGAGGAAAAGACAAGACAAGAAGAGAAAAGACAAGAAAAGAGAAGAGAGAGAAGAAAGATAGGGCAGCTTCTTCATTTGTTAAAACAATATAACAATTCATTTTTGTCACATCCCCTGTCGAATCCCTTTTATTGCTTTTATGCTGGTCGAACCGGCTTGCTAAACTATTGTCGAACGTATCCTTCGCCAGCGAAACCTCCAGTATAAATACGAGCTGGTTCCACTGAACATGAACGATTGGACGTAAATCCTCGAGGTTCTCTCGATCGTTGCATTGGCTTCCAACGTCTCGAATACCTATACTATACGATTTCTGACTTGGTTTGCAAACTGTGGTCAGGGTCGGCGAACAACTAGGCACTGCAAAATCTCTTCACATTACTCCCATAAACTTTCCACAAAGTCAACATTTTACTACTTTCTCGTCTCTTTCGTTCACTAATAACATTTCACAAACTTCTAAATGCTATTTTATGTTATTTAATTCTCTTGCTTGGGCATAAGCAATAAAATCCAAGGCTTAGAAATCTGTTGATCATAATCTAATGATATTGCGGTAACTAAATAATTTTGTTGAGCTGTTTTGGTTCATTATACTAAAACATGGCTGATGTCAACTGACATGCGGGAGAAAGCAAAGTATTGCCGATTTGGTGTATGGATTTTTCGAATTTAAAAGAAGAATAAAATAAAGTTGTATTGCGTATGAAATGCTGGGAAATAAAACCAAATGTTTTCTGTATAAAGAAAAAGATAGAAGAGTGCTTCGGTTAGGTTTAATGAATTTCATTTTGGGAAAAGTCTTTTGGGTAATCACAATTTTTCTATAGATATGGGTTATCCGGATGAAATTCATTGGCATTTGATGAAACGTATTTTTTTAAATCAATTCATTTTTCTAACTTTAAAATTTTCTTGAATAAATGAGATATTTTATTATGTCTGCAAAATACAAATTTTTTCCAACAAATTAATATCGTTTCATCAAACAAATAATTGTAATGTTTCTACAAAAATTTGGGTCATTCTAGAAAGAATGTTTGTTCAAACAACAAAATGTTTTGTCGTGCCCACCAAAAAAAAATGTTTTTGAAAAAATGCTGTCCCCACCAAATAGATGAACTTAAAACTAACATTATGAATCTTCAAAAAAAAAAAAAAAAAAAATTATAATTTTTAAGAAAGTAGTTCGACTTTCAACCAATTGAATGAATTATCAACCAAGAAGATTAATTTTCTACCAAAAGATGAATTGAAAAAAAAACATGAATTTTAAACCAAATAGTTGAATTTTCAACTAACGAAAAAAGCTTTCTATCAAAAATGGAACAGATAAATTTCCATTAAAAAAAAAAACGAATTGAAAAAACGAATTATTTACCAGTTGAGTTTAACGAAAAAGATGAAAATAACAAAAAATAGTTTAAAAATATTTCAAATCTATTCAAAAATCCCTCAAATTCCTAAAAATAGGTTTAGCTCACTCGAATTTTTCTGGAAATTTTGAGAAATCATTCGAAATGTAAAAAAATTGCCTTAGAATCTTCCAAATTTTCGTACAAATTTAAAGAAAATTTGTTTATTCACTTGAAACCTTTCAAAATTCTTTTGAAGCTTCTAAATTTTGGTTTTGAAATCCTGTTAAAAAATCTGCCTTTTTATAAAATCTTTTGTAGTTTGAAATCCTTTTTTAATCTCTTCCAATCTTCTTAAACCCTAAAGAATTTTTTTCCGTTTTTTGAAACCCTCCGAAATTCCTCAAAAATTTTACAAGTTTTTATTATTTTTAAATCTTTTTAAAACTTCTACGGTTATCTTATATTTAGTGAAATTTCTTCTGAAGTCATTCATTATGGCAAAATTTTGTTTTCAAATCTTTTACAGTCATTTGCAAATTTTTAGGAAATAATAAAAATCTTTTTGTAGTCTTCTTTCAATTTGCTCTTAGAATTCATAAAAAAAATCATTTGAAATTTTACCGTGAATCTTAAGAATATTTGTTTCCTTCACTTGACGCCCTGCAGAATGAAGTTGATCTACAATTTTTTAAATCCTGAAAAATAAAAACAATTGCCTTAAAGTCTTCCATATTTTTTCCCACACATTTTGAAATCTTCAAAACTGAAAATTATCCTTTTAAAATTGAACACAAAAAGAGCTGGTTGAAACACAAAACAGAAGCAGTGATTAAGGCATAGAGTATGTAAGAAGTGAATAGAAGGTGGACATACAGAAGCGTAATCCCCCTAGTGAGCGCGCGAAAAAGTTTGAAAATTAAAAATGGAAAAAGGAAATTTATTAATTTAAATTCCAAAAATTGCCCTGGTTGAAGGTATTTTAAAAGTTCTCTAGAAATATGCAAAATTCGATTTACGATTAAATGTTATGGTTTGTTATACCGTAAGAGACAGAAATCAATTCCACTCACGTAATGTGCTGTGATTGATTTAAAAATCGTTTTTTTTCGAAATGAAAAATAAATTTGAGGTTAGAATTATGGTTGGCTACCTGCCGACGATAGATTCGCCGCGCGGAATACCAACGTGAAGAACGATGACCATAAGTTAGGTGGCACTGGCAGCCGGACCCAATGAAAAATATTCACCGTTGCACATTATTTACATATTTATCAGGCCTGGGGTAATACACCCAAAAACCCTGTCCTCTCTTCAGTAGTAGGCCTCCCCTCTATTGAATAAGAAAATAAATAATAAACTAATAAACTAATTGAAATATTAAAATTATTATTTTTCAAAATCTTAAAATACAAATATTTAATGTGGGTAATTTTAAACTATAAAAAACAATGTTTAAAATAGAAAAATATTTTTTATTTTCAACTAGCATCATCAATCGCGCGCTACTCAAGCGTGTAATTTTAAGATTTGAGGACAAAATAATTTTTGACACAAAATTTCGAATAATTATTTATTTACTTAAAGTTTTTAAACACTTAAATTTTGAAATCAGAGAACAAGGAAATACGTATTATCAGTTTGTTATTCAGATTTGATGAATATTAGTTTCCTGAAATTCTTGAGAAAATACAAAAAATTTTTTTATGATTTTAGATGCCTTGATAATATTTCAAGAAATATTAAGAGAAATTCAAATCAGTTAAAAAGATATTTAGAACTCTTAGAAGTTTGTAAGAAATTTTTAACATAATCATTTTATAAATTTTCGGAAATCTATTTAAGTTTCAAAATATTTTAAATCTCTTCAAAATTTCCAAAATTCTAAAATTTTGTTGAAATTCTGCAAATTGTTCTTTGACTATTTTTTCAATCTTTTGAAATGTTTTGAAAACTTTCAAAATTCTTAAAATTCATTTTTTTTCAATCTTTAGAAAGCTACAGTTGTAAAAAATTTTGAAATCTTCACGAGTTTTAAATTATTTTTAAATTCTTCCAAAATTTCTGGAAGTCTCTTGATTGAATTTTGTTCAAAAATGTCTAATCTTGCAAAATTGAAAAATACGTTTGAAATCTTCTACACTCTTTTTCGAAATTGTAGGAAATCCTTAACAATGTCTTGAAGCCTTTTTCAATTTTCTTTTAGAATTAATTTTTCAAAATAAAAAAATCATTTGTAAATTTTGTCAAGAATATCCAGACAAACTTTTTATTTTCTTGAAACTTTTCAAAATTCTTAATAAGCTTCTTTTTTTGAACTGATTAAGAATCTAAATTTTGTAAAAAAATTCTCGATACATTTTGAAATTTCAAATTATTGCTGATTTTTTTCCAATTTCTAAACGTAAATATCTCTTAAAATGATTAAAATTTTCCTTAAATTGTTGAAAAATTCAGCATAAATTTCTAAGATCTTCTAAAATTTTCCCTAAAGTTTTTAAAAATATCTGCAAAATTTGAAAAACTGACAATTAATTAAAACCTTCCAGATTTTTTGTTTCAAAATTTTTCAAATATTTTTAAATATTCTCTTAAAAGTACTTTTTTTTTTAAACAAAAAATCATTCTCAATCCTCCTAGGAACCTGGAGGACTTTTTTCCATTCTCTTCAAAGTATTTTGAAATGTTGTAATCTGAAAAAAATCTTTCTTCCAATTTTAGGACATTTTTTGAAATATTTTGAAATATTTTTCAATTTTGTTTTAGAATTAATTTTCTAAAATGAAAAATCATTTCTCTCATCATCTTCTCGAGATTAATTTTATTTTAGAATCTTTTCAAATCTTTTAAATATCTTTTGAAAAAGATCATTTTTCTAAGAAAATTTTTAAATCAGTTGAATTTTCCAACCGAATATATAAATTTTCAAGAAAATTGTTAATTTATGACCAAATTGTTGAATTTTCTACTAAAGTGATAAAACTTAAACAAAAAAAATTACGTTTTTTTTTCAAAGTAGTTCAACTTTAAACCAAGTAGTTGATTTTTCAACAAAAAAATAATAAATAAATTTTTAACAAAATTGGTAATAGTTGATTTTTCAATAAAAAAGAAATCCTTAAAAATGGAAAAGAAATGGAGAAATGTGTTAATGAAGGAGAAAAAGGGGAAATTTTTTGAAAAATGGAAAGAGAGAAGTCTTAAAAAACGGGGGAAAGAATTAATAAACAGGAAAAAGGGAAAATTTCGTAAAAACAGGGAGAAAAGAATTCTTTAAAAAGGGAGAAAAGTGTCCATGAACGAGAAAAAGGGAAAATTGCTCGAAAACAGGGGAAGAAGAATTTTTTAAAAAGGGAAGAAGTGTTAATGAACAATGAAAAGGAGACATTTTTTGAAAAAGAAAAAATTATTCTTTAAAGAGGGGGAAAAGTGTTAATAAACGAGAAAAGGGGGAATTTTTTTGAAAAAGGCAGAAAAAGAATTCTTTTGAAAGGAGAAACTATTATTAAACGAGAAAAAGGGAAATTGTTTTAACAAAGGAGAAAAAAGAATTCTTTGAAAAAGGGAAAAAGTTTTAATAAAGGAGAAAAAAGGGGAACTTTCTTGAAAAAAGGGGAAAAAGAATCTTTAAACAGGGGGAAAAGTGTTCATGAACTAGAAAAGGGGAAGGTTTCTTGAAAAAATGGGAAAAAGAATTCTTTAAAATGGGGCAAATGTATTGATAAACGAGAAAAGGGGGAAATTTCTTGAAGAAGGGGAAGAATAATTTTGCAAAAAGGGGAAAATGTGATGATAAACGAGAAAAAGGGTAAGTTTCTTGGCAAAAGAGAAACAAGAATTCTTTAGAAACAGAAAAAAGTTTGAATAAACGAGAATAAGGGGTAGTTTCCTGAAAAAAGGGGAAACAAGAATTTTTCAAAAAGGAGGAGAAGAGTTAATGGAAGCACCAAAAGGGGAAGTTTCGTGAAAAAAAATTCTTCAAAAAGGGGAAAAAGTGTCAATAAACTAGAAAAAGGGGAAGTTTCTCACAACGAGAGATAGAAGAATTTTTTAAAAAGGGAAAAAAGTGTTAATAAATGAGAAGAAGAGAAAATTTCTTGAATAAGAGAGAAACAAGAACTAGTCAGAATGAGAGAAAAGTGTAAATAAACGAGAATAAGGGGAATTTTCCTGGAAAAAGGGGAAAAAGAATTCTTCAAAACGGAGGAAAAGTGTTAATAAACGAGAAAATGGAGAAGTTTCTTGAAAAAAAGGGAAAACATGATTCTAAGTGTTAATAAAGAATAGAAAGACGAAATTTACTGAAAAAGAGAAGAACAATTTTTTAAAAAGGGGGAAAGGAGTTAATGAACGAGAAAAAGGGGAAATTTCTTGAAGAAGGGAAAAACAATTTTTCAAAAAGGGAGTCAATTGTTAATAAATGAGAAAAAGGGGAAATTCCTTGACGAAGGCAAAAAAATAATTTGTGGAGAAGGGGAAAGTGTTAATAAACGAAAAAAAGGGAAAGTTTCTTAAAAAAGGGGAAAAGAGGTACTAAAGGAGAAAAAGGGAAAGTTTCTGGAAAAAAGGGGAAAAAGAATATTCAAAAAGGGGAAAAAGTGTTAATGAATAAAAAAACGGGGAAGTTTCATGAAAAGAGAAAAAAAATAATTTTTCAGAAAGCGAAACAGTGTTAATAAACGAGAAAAAGGAAAAGTTTCTTCGAAGAAGTGAAAAAAGAATTCTTAAAAATAAGAAAAATTGTTAATAAACGAGAAAAAGGGAAAGTTTAAAAAAAAGGAGGAAGAGAAAATTTTTTCAAAAATAAGGAAAAGTGTTTATAAATGATAAAAAGGGGAAGTTTTTCGAAAGAAGTGATGAAAAGAATTTTTTAAAAAGGGGAAAAAGTATTAGCAAACAAGAAAAAGGGGAAGTTCATTGAAAAAGAGAAGAAAAACTTCTACAAAAAGGGGAAGAAGTGTTGATGAATGAGAAAAGAGGGAAGTTTGTTGAGAAGAGAGAAAAAAAATCTTCAAAAAAGGGGAGAAGTATTAATAAACGAGAAAAAGGAGAATTTTTTTGAAAAAAGGGAGAAAAAGGATTCTTTAAAAAGGGGGAAAAGTGTTAATGAACAATAAAAAGGGGAAATTTCTTCGAAGAAGGGAAAAACAATTTTTTAAAAAGGGAGACAAGTGTTAAGAAATGAGAAAAAGGGGAAATTTCTTGACAAAGGCAAAAAAATAATTTGTGGAGAAGGGGAAAGTGTTAATAAGCAAAAAAAAGGGAAAGTTTCTTAAAAAAGGGGAAAAGAGGTAGTAAAGGAGAAAAAGGAAAAGTTTCTGGAGAAAAGAGGAAAAAGAATATTCAAAAAGGGGAAAAAGTGTTAATGAATAAAAAAACGGGAAAGTTTCATGAAAAGAGAAAAAAAATAATTTTTCAGAAAGCGAAACAGTGTTAATAAACGAGAAAAAGGAAAAGTTTCTTGGAAGAAGTGAAAAAAGAATTCTTAAAAATAAGAAAAATTGTTAATAAGCGAGAAAAAGGGAAAGTTTAAAAAAAAGGAGGGAGAGAAAAATTTTTCAAAAAGAAGGAAAAATGTTTATAAATGATAAAAAGGACAAGATTTTCGAAAGAAATGAAGAAAAGGATTCTTTAAAAAGGGGAAAAAGTATTAATAAACGAGAAAAAGGGGAAGTTCGTTGAAAAAGAGAAGAAAAAATTCTTCAAAAAGGGAAAGAAGTGTTGATGAATGAGAAAGGGGGAAGTTTCTTCAAAAAAGAGAAAAAAATCCTCAAAAAAGGGGAAAACGTTAATAAACGAGAAAAAGGAGAAGTTTCTTAGAAAAAGGGAGAAAAAGGATTCTTTAAAAAGGGGGAAAAGTGTTAATGAACAATAAAAAGGGGAAATTCCTT
>CAKNXH010001749.1:136118-146628 GCA_932178445.1 Andricus quercusramuli
AAAAAAAATTCTTCAAAAAAGGGGAAAAGTGTTAATAAACGAGAAAAGGGAGAAGTCTTTCGAAAAAAGGGGAAAGCAGGATATTTAAAAAGGAGGGAAAGTGTTATTAAATAATAAAAAGGGAAAGATTCTTACCCTCATCCGTAAGTGAATCAACCTTCTAAGTAAATATTTAAATTATACCAATGTTCTGAAAAAAATCCCAAATGATTTGAATTCAAAGTATTCTCATTCTAGTATCAAATAGAATTATTCAAAATTTTTTTTTTTTGAAACCTATTTTTGGAATTACAACTTTTCGCAATTTGGAAATTATGATTTAGAAAATTCCGGAAGATTCAAGAGAAAAAATTCCAAACAGGCACTAAAAGTCATCTCTTTATTATTTTTTTTATTATTATTTTTTTATTTTTTTATTTATTTATTATTAAACTCTTTGAAAAGGAGTGAAGTAGAAAAAGTTATTTTGCACAGACATCGTCAGGAGTCGGATCTCCTTTTCTTAGATTTTGCCAGTGTTTTATTGGACATAGTCGGCAGTCGGCACGTTTTGAGGGGTCCCTGTGGATTGCATACGAAATGGCGAAGCCCAGGGCCTCGCCTCGCCGGGCAAAGGCTCTTACGACGTCCACGCGTAAATTAAAAGTCTAAAGGTTACTTATAAGGGCCCTTTGGTTCTGCATTAGTGACACTTTTTCAATAGTATTCTGCAGAAAAAAAAAAAAAAAAAAAGATTCGACGAGTCAACAAAACGTGATCAATTCTATCGTTATTTTGTCTTTCCGATAGAGGAAGCTTCTTAATGGTAACATTTTCAAAAAAATTCAAATTCATTTGATTAAACCTTTTTCAATTTAAAAATGTCGATTAAAATGTTCTAAGCAATTGTCCAGATGTGTACGTGTGTGTGTGTGTGTGTGTGGATGTCACACTTGAAATTGACTGAAGGATTGTGTTTTTTGCAATGGATATTTTTTATTTGTTTCAGTTTTTTAGCACTCAATAATATTTTTAAAATCGATTTTCTTATAGTAAAACTTTTTTCATTGGCATGATTCAAAATTGATGCGAGAATACGGAAGATTCTTTGGTTTGATACGAATTGATTGACCTATAATATCAATACACTTTATTGAAGAGTAGAAAAATTATGGTAATTTGTATATTTGTGTTTTGTGTTTTGTGTAATTTGTATATTTGTGTTTTTATGTTTTCATTAATATGATTCAAAGTTGATACACGAACGGAAAAAATGTGTTAATTCGAAATGAATCGATTGACCTATAATATGTTATTGATAGATTTTATTGAAGAGTGAAGGATTTATCTTCATTTAGTTTATATTTAAAATCGATTTTCATAGTAAAAACTTTTTCATTCTCATAAATCAAAGTTGATGCAGGAATAAAAAAGATTCTTTGATTCGCGAGGAATCGATTGACCTATAACATTGATACATTTCGTCGAAGAGTAAGGAAACTATGGTAATGCATAATATTTAAAAATTCTTTGTTTTTATAGTCAAACTTTTTTCAGTAACATAATTCAAAGTTGATGCAAGGATATAAAAGATTTCTTGGTTCGAGACGATTCGATTGACCTACATTAATACAGTTTATTGAAAAGGAAGGAAGCTATAGTAATGCATAATATTTGGAAATACGGTTTTTAATAGTAAAACTCTTTTTTCAACATAATTCAAAATTGATGCAAAAATATAAAAGATTCCTTGGTTCAAGAAGAATGAATTGACCTGCAATATTAATACATTTTATTGAAGGGAAGGAAAGTTATGGTAATTTATATATTTTCAGAATCGTTTTTTTATAATAAAACTTTTTTTAATAATATATTTCAAAGTTGATGCAAGAACAGGAAAGATGTGTCGATTCGAGGCGAATCAATTGACCTATAAAACTGATACATTTTATTGAAGAGTGAGGGATTTATCGACATTTATTTTATATTTAAAATCGATTTTCATAGTGAAAATTTTGTCATTCTCATAATCCAATGGTGCTTCATAAATGAAAAAGATTACTTGGTCTGAGACGAACCGATTGACCTACAATATTAATACATTTTATTGAAGAGTAGGGAAGTTATGGTCATTTATATATTTTGAAAATTAGTTTTTTATAGTGAAACTTTTTTCATTAATATGATTCAAAATTGATTCAAGAACAGAAAAGATGTATTGATTCGAGGTAAATAAATTGACCTATAATATTGATGCCTTCTATTGAAGAGTGAATGATTTATCGTCATTTATTTTATATTTAGAACCGATTTTTATAGTAAAATTTTTTTCATTCTCATAATTCAATGTTGATGCAAAAATGAAAAAGATTCGTTGGTTCGAGAAGAATCCGTTGACCTATAATATTGATACATTTGATCAAAGAGTAATGAAGTTATCGTCATTTACATTATATTTAAAATCGATTTTGACAGTAAAAATTTTTTCATTCTCATAATTCAAAGTAGCTGAAGCAATGAAAAAGATTTCCTGGTTCAAAATGAATCGATTGACCTACAATGTTATTATATTTAATTGAAGAGTTATGAAGTTATCGTCATTTATATCATATTTAAAATCGATTTTTACAATAAAAATTTCTTCATTCTCATAGTTCAATGTTAATGCATAAATGAAAAGATTCCTTGGTTCAAGATGAATCGATTGACCTATAATATTATTACATTCGATCAAAGAATAATGAAGTTATCGTCATTTATATAATATTTAAAATTGATTTTTACAGTAAATAATTTTCATTCTCATAGTTTAAAGTTGATGCAAAAATGAATAAAATTCCTTGGTTCAATACGAATCGATTGGCCTATAATATCAATACATTTTATTGAAGAGTAGGGAAGATATGGTGATTTATATATTTTGAAAATCGCGTTTTTATAGTAAAACTTTTATGATTAATATAATTCAAAGTTGATGCTAGAATAGAAAAGATGTATTGATTCGCGAAGAATCGATTGACCTATAATACTAATACATTTTATTGAAGAGTAGGGAAGTTATCGTCATTTATAATATATTTAAAACCGATTTTTATAGCAAAAATTTTTTCATTCTCATAATTCGAAGTTGATGCAGCAATGGCAAAGATTCTCTGGTCCGAGATAAATCGATTGACCTATAATATTAATACATTTGATCAAAGAGTTATGAAGTTCTCGTCATTTGTATTATATTTAAAATCGATTTTTATAGTAAAAAATGTTTCATTCTCATACTTTAAAGTTGATGCAAGAGTAAAAAAGATTCCTTGGTTGAAGAAAAAACGATTGGCCTATAATATCAATATATTTTATTAAAGAGTAGCAAAGTTATGGTAATTTATATATTTTGACAATGGGATTTTTATATTAAAACTTTTTTCATTATTATAATTCAAAGTTGACACAAGAAGAGAAAAGATGTGTTGATTTGAGGCGAATCAATTGACCTATAACATTGATACATTTTATTGAGGAGTAAAGGATTTATCGTAATTTATTTTATATTTAAAATCGATTTTCATAGTAAAATTTTCTCATTCTTGTAAATCAAAGTTGATGCAGCAATAAAAAAAATGCCTTGATTCGCGACGAATCGATTGACCTATAATATCAATACATTTTATCGAAGAGTAAGGAAGTTATCGGCATTTATAATATACATATATTTTTCATTCTCATAATTCAAAGTTGAAGCAGGAATAATAAAAATTCTTTGGTTCGAGATGAACCGATTGACCTATAATATTAATACACTTTATTAAAAAGCAAGGAAGTTTTCGTAATTTATATTATATATAAAATCGATTTGTATGGTAAAAAATTTTTCATTCTCACAATTTAAAGTTGATGCGACAATAAAAAAGATTTCTTGATTCAAGAGGAATCGATTGACCTACAATATCAATACATTTTTTGAAGAGTAGGACAGTTATGGTATTTTATATATTTTGAAAATCGGTTTTTCATAGTAAAACTTTTTTCATTAATGTAATTCAAACTTGATGCAAGAACAGAAAAGATGTGTTGATTCGAGGCGAATCAGTTGACCTATAACATTGATACATTTTAGTGAAGAGTGAAGGATACATTGTCATTTATTTTATATTTAAAACCGATTATTATTATAGTGAAAATTTTTTCATTCTCATAAGTTAAAGTTGATGCAGGAATGAAAAAGATTCCTTGGTTCGATATGAATCGATTGACCTATAATATTAATACATTTTATCAAAGAGTAAGGAAGTTATTGTCATTTATATTATATTTAAAATCGCTTTTTATAGTGAAAAATTTTTCATCCTCATAGTTTAAAGTTGATGCGAGAATAGAAAAGATGTGTTAATTCGACACGAATCGTTTGACCTATAACATTAATACATTTGATTAAAGAGTAGAAAAGTTATCGTCATTTATATTATATTTAGAATCGATTTTTACAGTAAAATTTGTTTCATTTTCTTAATTTAAAGTTGATGCAAGAACAAAAAATATTTCTTGGTTCGAGACGAATCGATTGACCTATAACATTAATACATTTGATTGAAGAGTGAAGGATTTATCGTCATTTATTTTATATTTAAAATCGATTTTCATAGTAAAAATTTGTTCATTCTCATAAATCAAAGTTGATGCAGGAATAAAAAAGATTTCTTGATTTACAATGAATTAATTGACCTATAATAGTAATACATTTTATTGAAGGGCAGGGAATTCATCGTCATTCATAATATATTTAAAATCGATTTTCATAGTAAAAATTTTTTCATTTTCAAAATTCAAAGTTAATGCAGGAATGAAAAAGATTTATTGATTCGCGAAGAATCGATTGACCTATAATATCAATACATTTTATCGAAGAGTAAGGAAGTTATCGGCATTTATAATTTATAAATTTCAAATGTATTTTCAACGAAAAAGAAATTTTCAAGCAGAAATGTTAAATTCTTTATAAAAAAGTTCATTGTCAGCCAAAAGAGGTGAATTTTCAACCAATGAAGATAATTTTTTTTTACCATAGAAGATGAATTTGCAACCCAAAAGGACGACTTTTCAACAAAATATTGAAATTTCCGACCAAAAAAGGTAAATTCAACACAAATGTTTAATTTTCAAGAAAGTACTTGAATTTTTCATCAGGCAGCTGAATTTTCATCATAAAAATATCAAATTTTCAACAAAAAAGATTTATTTTCCACCGAAAGTCAAATTTTCAATAGAATACATAAATTTTCAACAAAATAGTTGAATCCTCAACCAAAATGATGAATTTTCAAAAAACAAGATTAATTTTATACCTAACTAGATGAATTGAAATGACGAATTTTCAATCACGAAAGAGTAATTTTTCAACTGAAATACATAAATTTGCAGTTTGAAGAACTATTTTCAAAAAACGAATTATCTGAAATCAACAAAAAATAAAATTATAAACAAATGAATCCTTAACCATGAAGATAAATTTTTAAAACAAGAATATTTTTCTACTCAAGTAGACAAATTTTCAAAAAATCATTTACGTTTTCAAGCTGAAAAGTCAATTTGATGATAAAACAGTTGATTCTTAAACCAAAAGAGAAGATTTTTTAGTAAGAAAGTTAATTTTTAATCAAGAAAAAGAAAATTTTCAAGTGAAAAAAATAAATTTTCAGTGTAAATAACTAAAAAGAAAAATGATGAATTAAAAATAAAGTTGTATCCTTAACCAAATAGATAAATTTTAAACAAACTAGAGTAATTTTCTACCCAAATAGACAAATTTCTAACAAAATAGTTTATTTTTCAAGACAAAAAGTCGAGTCTTTCAGAAAACAGTTGACTTTCAAACTTAAAAAGAAGAATTTCGAAAAAGAAAGTTATTTTTTAACAAAAATAGAGGATTTTTTAACGAAATAGTTGAATTTTCAATTGGAAAAGATAAATTTTAAGTTCAAAAATTGATTTAAAAATAAAAATGATGAATTCTCAAATAAAAGGAATAATTTCCTACCCAAATGGACGAATTTGCAATAAATACGTGAATTTTTCTACAAAATACTTGGATTTTGATATAAAAAAATGAATTTTTATCAACAAAAAAACGAATCTTCACTAGAATAGTTAAATTTACATCAATAGTTTATTCTTCAACTGAATTGTTCAATTTTTTACCAGAATAATTAAATTTTCAACTAAAGTGATTAATTAATTTATGATCTTAAATTTGGCCAATTACTGGTCAAATAATTCTTGGAGAAACGAGCAAAAATCTGCCTCGGTCCGGATTCGAACCGGGAACGCCACTATCGAACCAGTCACTCAGTTTCCCATCAACCCTTACACTAGCTTAGCTGCCTAATAATTCTTCAAAAGTGTCTCTCAAAGAGTCTAGTATCCCGTCTGTATCATATAGCATTCCACCCTTACTATTTCTCATGCTGCCTAACTCTGTACTTTTACCTCCCTTCATATTGATTAACGCTCCTTTATAAAAAAGATAATTTAACATCGATGTAAAATTTTCGATCGATGACTAACTTTTTATTTTGTTCATGAAACAATTCGAAGTGGTAAGTTTCCAAAGTTTTAATAGAGAACCGTCAGAGGCCTTGTAGTTTCTAATTTTTTCAGTCCAATATTTACAACGCCATTCTCTGAATTTATCAGCCACAACTTCCTGCATAAGAGATATCCTATATTATTTTTGTACTCATAAAATTGTTCTGTTCTCTCATCCTTTAGGACTATGTTGCACATTATTTTCTTACCCTTTCCTTCAAACAACATAATTTTTTTTTTATTCACGTTAATTTTGAGGTCCATGTTTTTCGTGCTTGTCTTTAGTTTGTTCAATATTCTTTGAAAGTCTTCGATTGACTGCCATAAGAGCCTTATCATCTGCGAACGCTAAACCCACGTACCCTCCCTGTCTCATGATCCACACCTTCTTCGTCGAAAAGGCTCATTCTTAGACACTTGTCCATGAATATTATAAATAGCCATGATGACATAACTCATCATTGTCTAACATTTTGCGCAATATCAAACCAGTCGCTAAGTTTCCCATTAAGAGTCTAGTATACCGTCTGTATCATATAGCATTCCACACTTACTATTTCTCATGCTGCCTAACTCTGTACTTATACCTCCCTTCATATTGATTAACGCCCATTTATTCCAATTAGTCCTATATTGAAAATTCAATTCTCTCAATTTATCATCCACAACTTCCTGCATAAGAGATATCCTATATTATTTTTGTACTCATAAACTTGTTCTGTTGTCTCATCCTTTAGGACTATGTTGAACATTATTTTCTTACCCTTTCCTTCAAACACCATAATTTTTTTTTATTTACGTTAATTTTGAGGTCCATGTTTTTCATGCTTGTTTTTACTTTGCTCAATATTCTTTGAAAGTATTCGACTGACTGCCATAAGAACCTTATCATCTGCGAACGCACACCCACGTACCCTCCCTGTCTCATGATCCACACCTTCTTCGTCGAAAATGGTCATTCTTAGACACTTGTCCATGAATATTATAAATAACCATGATGACATAACTCATCATTGTCTAACATATTGCGTAATATCAAACCAGTCGCTAAGTTTCCAATTAGGAGTCTAGTATACCGTCTGTATCATACAGCATTCCACACGTACTATTTCTCATGCTGCCTAACTCTATACTTCTACCTTCCTTCATATTGATTAACGCCTATTCATTCCAATTAGTCCTATATTCAAAATTCAATTCCCTCAATTTATCATCCACAACTTCCTGCATAAGTGATAGCCTATACCATTTTTGTCCCTTCCAATAAAATAAAATCTGGAACTAAATGTTTTGTTGCTAGTGGGGTGAAAACATGATTTTGGTATTCGATTTGATCGAGATTGCTCGGAATCGATTTCAATCCCCGGCACAATCGGCGTTAAGTCTTAGCACGTGCTGCCATGCGATATCGACATCCGTATCCGGCATAATGTTATGCAAAAAGCGAAGGCCTTTCGCGGGCCCTGCGAAAAGGAAGATCCGAATCGGCCGAGATCAAAACGCCGCGGACGGACTCGACAAATTGCTGGATTTATGGATCGCTGACGGGGCAAGCGCCTGGATCCACCCTTATCATCAAAATCTCCGTAGCTTCCGAGAAGGAGCAGAAAGAAAGGATCCAAAGAAAGGAGTCACAGCAACAGCAACCGGGAAAGATTAGCAACATAGAAGCGATTCTGAACCCAACATAAAATATTAAAAGACTCGGCTCGAATCAGAATTCCACCTCGCATATTTCAGCGCCCCGAATTATTTTATCTAATATATACAAGGCCCATCGAATTTCAATAGTTTTCTTGCAAAAAAATATTTTTTTTTAGCACATGTGACAAAATCGGGGAAGGTGGGCACTGAATTAAAAATTCGCAAGCTTGGACTACTGTGGAGGTGTCACGTCCTCCGCAAATGAAGAATAGCATATTGGAAATGATCACCTTTTGGTGAATTTTAATTTTAAATTTAAAAGAAATTATTAATAATGGATCTCACGGTGAAAAATCGGTTGAGCAATTTGATTCCAAATTTTGATAAAAATAATATGCAATGCTTGAGATAGATTCCGAAATTTTTGTTTAAAATAAAAAAATGAATGTATTTATTAATAATTGTTTGAATAATTAAAAAAAAAATTCAACTGAATGTCCATAAGTAGCAACTGGATAGTATCAGTTGTGATGTCACGTCTAGTAGAGTTTTGATATCCGGGGTTGAATATTCGCTATTTTTGTTGTTGAAAATTTTTTTTTTTTTAAAACTGAAAGTGTAAATTTTCCAGTTGAAGATTCATCATTTTAGTTGAAAATCCGTCTCTTTGGATAAAAATTCAACTGTTTTTTCAGTATTTTTTTCAGTAGAAAATGAGTTTTCGGTTGTTGAAAATTGATCTTTTTGGTTGAAAATTCAACTATATGATTACAATTTTTTTTTCTCGAAGATTCATCATTTTACTAGAATATTCATCTCTGTAGTTGAAAACTGAACTATTTTCTTCAAAATTCTGCTATTTGTCGATTAAAAAATAATTTTATTATCTCAAAATCTAGCTATTCCATTTTAGTTGAGAATGTTTTTTTTCTTGAATTTGAAATGCAACTATTTGGTTAAAAGTGGAACTCTTGTATTGAAAATTCATTTTTTGGGGGTAAAGATTAGACCATTGTGTTCAAAATTCGTTTTTGTTGTTTGTTAAAAATTAATTTTTTAACTGGGAATTTAACTATTCCTTCTTTGTTTAGAAGTTTGCATTTGTCAGTTGAAATTCAACTATTTGGTTTCCTCTTTTATTTTATAACTTAATTTTTTTCGTTGATGATATATAATTTCAAATGAAAATTCATCTCTTTGGCTGAAAATTTAACTGATTTGTTGGAAATTCCTTTGTTTTGGTTTAAAATTAATTTTTCTAATTGAATATTCATCTATTCCATTTTTGGTCGATATTTTATGTTGAAAAAGTAAGAAGTTATGAGAAGATGTTCGATTTTGTTGGTCCATGGTTTGTTCCATTGTTCTGTCTTCTTCCAACCGTGTTGTATGATCAGTTGATGTTAATTGATCTGACCAGGTAAGAATTTAATAGGAGGGAGTTTGATTTTGTTGGTACAATGGTCAATGGTTTGTTTCATTATTGTGTCTTCTTCAAACCGTGTTCTGTGATTAGCTGATGATATTTTATGTTGAACGGGTAATACTTTAATAAGATGTTCAATTTTGTTGGTCCATTGTTGTGTCTTCTTCCAACTGTGTCCTATGATTAGTTGACATTACTTGATTTTGACCAGGTAAGAATTCAATAGGAAGAAGCTGGATTTTGTTGGTATAATGATCCATGGTTTGTTTCATTATTGTGTCTTCTTCAAACCGTGTTCTGTGATTAGCTGATGATATTTTATGTTGAACGGGTAATACTTTAATAAGATGTTCGATTTTGTTGGTCCATGGTTTGTTCCATTGTTTCATCTTCTTCCAACCGAGTGCTCTGATCAGCTGATGATATTTTATGTTAAACGAGTAAGAATTCGATAAGAAGATGTTCGATTTTGTTGGTCCATTGTTGTCTCTTCTTCCAACTGTGTCCTATGATAAGCTGATGTTACTTGATTCTGCCAGTTAAGATTTTGATAGGAAGAAGTTCAGTTTTGTTGGTATACTGGTCCATGTTTTGTTCCATTGTTGTATCCTCTTCAAACAGTATTCTACGATTAGCTAATCAATCTGATCATGTTTTCTGCTGAACAGGTAAGAATTCAATAACGTGTTCGATTTTGTGATTTCATGGTTTATTCCATTGTTTCATCTTCTTCCAACCGTGTCCTATGATTAGCTGATGATATTCTATGTTGAACAAGTAAGAAGTTATGAGAAGATGTTCGATTTAGCTGGTCCATGGTTTGTTCCATTGTTCTGTCTTCTTCCAACCGTGTTGTATGATTAGTTGATGTTACTTGATCTGACC
>CAKNXH010001750.1:0-135417 GCA_932178445.1 Andricus quercusramuli
TAATTGATCAAACGAATTAATTTAAACAAAACTATTCGGCCGCCACAAATAACAACACTCTATACTATTCGAGAGTCTATAGCAGTTTAATAACTTCAGAATTTTAGATATTCAGGGTGTTGATTCCGTGGAAACAAATTCCTAAACAATGCCAATCAAAGAACATATTTTTGTAAATAAAAATGATAGTAATTTCTGACCACTTCTTTTTTATACGCTTATCATTGTCATTTCTTTTAAATTACAAGATTTTATTATTGAAAGATACAGGTAAGCAAACTTTATTATGCGAAAAAAACCAAACGAATCAGAAATTTCGGAAAAATCCTGTTTGTCTGAAAGTTAAATTTTTCCCATGGATCGTGAATTTCGCTTGGGGCGGATACACATCATGAGAACGTTGCGTTTACCTTTCCTCTCGATGGCGAGAGTATCGCGCGTCCTACACTGCACCATGCCAAAGAAATAAGAAATATATCTCTGCATTAGCGCTGGAAAGTCCAAGGATACACCGCCCACAAGCCAGCGTTTCATTATAATCGCAATGTATCTTGCGAAATTCATTAGTGGCTAGATGCAGGCCCTCCCAGGTCAGATAGGGGGTCTATCTCGTTATATTAGGTGTTAAATGGAACATACTTCTAACCTCGATACCCAATCCGGCTCTGGATTTTAGGCTTCAGAATTTGATAGATATAACAGACCACGACTGGCTCACTTATCTCGCTCGCATTACTGCATGACCGGTCTACACTCTACAGTTTCACACTCTTGGTATAGTAAATAGTTTTGGTCGAGTCATGAAACATGAAGATTGCGTTACACCACTTTGTCGTGTCACTGAACTCGAGACGTGGTTCTAATCGATTGTTGCGTTGCGTACGTTCTGGCACTCGAGAGTCGATCATTCGCGGGATTTCATTGCATTTTCATCGCTCACGTTACACAAGACATGCAAATTTCCTCAGAGAGTAATCCTAGGCGAAAAAAAGAAGAAATTAAGTACTGATTAGGTACTTCGCTTATACATTGAGTTTGAATTTATGGTGAAATTTTGTTTATGCAATATGGGGAAGGTAAGCTGAAATGAGACAATTGTTACTTTTTCTAAGGGGAAGAATTTTCGAAATATATATAATTAGTTAAGTAAAGCAATAGCCAACATTATTTAAATGTTTGGAGATGTTATAGCATTGTGGAAACTGGTGATACATAGAGTTTACGAGAGATGTTTCAGCATAGGAAAAGTATTTTGATAGTAATTTTTATGTTTGTCTAAAAGTTTTTTTTCACATTTATTTAACAATTTTTGTTCATTTTTGCCATTCTACATGCAAAGAGCTTCAGTCTATTCTAAGTCATCCCTGAGGAAAATCTGACTAAAAGAAAAGCTTCCAACATAGGCCATAGGCATAGGCCATAGGGGATCTGAAAAAACTAAATGTTCTCATTTTGTTATTTAACCATAATATATTCAAATATTCTTCCTCGAATACGCTACGGCTGGTTAATATCAATGCCAAATTTCAACCCTCTAGCACAAATAATGTAGGAGCTAGAAATGGTAAACGACTCCGACTGTCGTTGTAAGGATTTCCGTCATGTGAAAAATTTCGTGGCGCCGCGCTGTACTGTTTCTATCTAGTACGCCTTGAGTCGACACTGGCGCGCCACAGGCTGACTGTCCAGTGGCTAGACTGGGATGTAAGGCTTGGATCGACTAGTTTCTAGATAGCTCGTAATATATAGACTTTGCAGTTAATTAAATTATGTTGCTGTAACTTTGTCCCGTCGCCTTAACACACTCATATAAAAGTTAATTTTTTTTTCATTTTTGTCGGGTATGAATTCCAATTCATTACATCATAATATTTATTTAAATAAAACGTGAACCATTTTTAAACATTAAAAGTTCTTGATGTGTGAATAAATCATTGAAAATAATAAAGTTGGTATGATTTTACTTGCGATTAGGCTACGAAATAATTATTGTTTATTATTCTAAATGAATAATACATTAGTTTTCATTATCATTTGAGCAATCAATAAATAATTAAAATAAATCATTTATGCTAAAATTTGATCATCTGGAATATTAAAAATATAATGCATAGCATTATACACATTATAATAATTATAAATTTAATATCAATTTATTATAACTTTACTATAATTTATTTTTATATTATTGTTTATCATATTAAATATGAAACAGTGTAAATTTAATTATTATTTAAGCATTTATGTAATTATGTATTGTAATTTTCTGAATATTTCATTCTAAAATTATTATTTTCTGAAGTCACACTTGTAATTTTTGTTTCGAGTCCAAGCCGTGATTCTGGCTATAGAAACTAGCTAAAATCTGGACAGTCTTCATATATTAAAATTCGCAACCAAATCCTAGATATCGTCAAGACTGGGACTAGACACCAGAAATGTTTTAATCAAACACGTTGCAAAACTAGACAGCGCCAGTGTAGCGCCATAGGCTAGTATTGCGTGAATAGACAGCCTTGAGAAAAGCTGTACTGGCTTTAGGGTGATTCAAAACTGCCACGAAATTTGTTCGCACGGGCGACATAAAACCCTAAACAAAACCCTAAACAAAACCCCAAACATGAAACCCTGAAAATTAACTTGAATCATAATAAAATCTTTAGTACAATGAGAAAATCTTCCAATGTCGGTTATTTAGCTTAAAATTTACAACATTCGAAAATAAGAAACACCATAATTCAACATATCCTATTTTTTTGTCTTAAAAATTGTAACCATGATCCAAAATAGAATAAAAGTGTGAAAGTGGCCAGAAATTTCCCACACTGAGACTAAGATTCGCACGACCCCTGTAATGAAACTGATAACAACGGCAACAAGACACAGAGAGTAGCATTAAGAAGGTAGACTGATTTCGCAAGTACAGGAATCAATTTATGGCTGCCTACGGGCAACATTCGCGTAATTTAGATAGTTGCATGTACTGCACTTACGTCGGCTGTAATTTGCATAGACAGACACGCCAGCTAACATTGTTGCAGAATAACTTACTCTGCAAACTCAACTGGAATTTTTCTTTGGCACAAATGTCAGATTGACTTGGTGTAATAGTCGATGGAATATTGATACCTCGCAAAAGTCGTTGGCATGGAAATAAATACGGTGGGTATAACGCCCGATGATGATTATCGTTCATGAACAAGTTATACCGATCACATAATTGCAGTTTTCTATAGGAGAAAAACTGCTGAGTGGAGTACACTCTAATCCAAGTACATATAATTGAGTAATTTTATTGCCAGAGACGAGAGCATTTTCATTCCAAGTGGTGCTGTGCACGCATCTAGATTTGTAGAGGGATATTCTTGCTTTGGAATATCTGCGAAAGAGAGAAATATTACCTCAATGGGATCGCCGACGCGACATGAGAGGTCGTTGAACTCGCTGGTGCAACGAAGCTAGAAACTTTCAAATTTGCACTTCATAGAACCAATTAAATGACCGGGCCGTAAAATTTAACGAACCTATGTGGAAAATATAATTGCGCCAAGTCACCAGAGATTTATTGCTCTCTTGTGTAACTGCGAAAGTTCATGTACTGAAATACAAATAGAGTGGTTCATCTTAGTTTTAATCTATTGATAACAGTAGAGAAATTTCGCAAATTAAGTTTATCCCAGCAGATATTAACTTTCGGTTGTATAATTGAAACTTTTTCGAATCGATTGCATCCTAACCGAGCCAAGGGCTTTGGAGAAATCTGGGACTTTTAGGTGAATGACCGATTTACGTTCTTGCGCAATTATCGGAAGGCTACTCCTCTCTCACCAAAATTATTTATTCTTCTCACATAAGGGAACAATAACCGTAAGCGATAAACGAGTCGAAACCCACGGATGCATATAATTGAGAATGCAATAAAAGAAAGGCTATTGTTATTGGCGATACAAACTCAAGGTCGTGATTTATTAGAATCCCATACCAATTTGAGACAAATCTAGATTGGATCTCTTAGATTTGAAGGATTTTTATGGGTAGTCGCTTATTAGTAGTGAATTCAAGCAAAGGAGCAAATAAGCAATATAAGGTATATAAAGACAGTCTATTCAAAATCAAGAATGTTACTGATACAAATTGACAGCAAGGTTAATTGAAGCGAGCGTTCTCGAGAACGTACGGAAATGTGTAATTAGTTGCAAATGGTTGCGATTCACAAAGGAACTCAATGAAATCCCACACGCTCGCGAAATCATCGCCTGGTCTATCGCAAGGCCTTTCGTGAGGTCGACTCTGCCTGATATGTGAGTTTGGCCTGGAATGAGAGTTCCCCACGGAAAGTAAGAATGGTTGATGGCGTTATGATTACAAAATGATGACGCATCTACTAGTTTACAATGCACTCCTCTGATCTAATACATATTACAATAAGCCAGTTGGCTTACTCGTTCAATTGAGTCACAAACTGTTAAAAACACTTGAAATTAGTCACTTGAACCATATATTGCAGAGAACATTCATTATTCCCTTAACCAATCCAATAATTCACTTTCAGCAAAATTCAATTTTGAACAATAGTTTGTTTCCATATGATTTTCTTGAAAATTGATATTTAAACAGCTTTATGCACTAAGTTTCAATGTAAAACGAATTACTGTATGGGATCCCACCAGTGGTCTTTTTTAGGCCCGTAGAGTATTAATTTTTCCGAGTCTCATTTTAATACCTGAAATGAGCCCTAAAATTATCAATTTGTTTACACTGTATTGTTTTTCAATGGCTTTTTTTCAAGACACTATTTCATCTGTGACTATTGACTAATGAATTTATGAATTAATAACTAATCGAATTATATTTCTTACGCACATTTTCCAGCAACATATGAGTCAGACTAGGCCGACTAGGCCGACTATAGGGTTAATTGCAAAGCGGATGCAAATCTCATCATAAACCTCACTTTACACTTGATTAAAAGCGCGGCTTTTACCCTCACTAGTTGATCTTGTTTTTTGCACATTGTCCCATTTCCAAGTGCAGCTGCCAGAGTCTCTCACTCATCAATGTCCGAGTATTTGGACTTTGACATCACTGATGTGATGTGAAATGCTTTCAGTTGAGAGCTTCTGACCCCTAAAAGATAGATACTCTGAAAATTTCCTTTGGGAAAAAATCTTGCTTGATTGAATAGTTTATCTCTTGGCTTTCCACTATAGATTTTTTCCAAAACTGCTCTTTTTCTGTAGTAATAAATCGATCTATTGTTATCATAGAGTTTAAGAACCAGAGTTTCTGCACAACGCAACGGGGCCCTGCAGCAAATCCTTTACTTTAATTTCTCTTTAGTTCATTTACTTAATTACACTTTTGTTTTTGCCGCATAAATGTCGTCGCATCATCTTTTCCACTCACTGATCTTTTTCGTTGCAAGACTGTGGTACATCTTTTACTTCCTCCCGATCCAAGATATTTGGTCTCCCTCGATTTCCATTTTTTTCTCTTCAAAGGTGGGGCAATCTCCTTTTTATTTCCCACACTTTCTTACACGAAATTTCCCTTCACTTCATTGATAATGGGTTGATAATTTGGAATCTAAAGTAACAAATGGGATAATTTTATTGCGATTGCTTCGAAAATATATACGTTATTGATGCAAAAGGAGACAACAAATTCTGGATAAATGAACAAAAAAATTGAAAAATGTTTTAAAAGGTTTAAGGAAAGTGCTCGTGATGTTTAGTAGTTGTTTTCGAAAGTACTCGACTCTGTTGTTAAAAGTTGTTTCCTTGCACAAAATCCTTTTCTCATGGACCTACTCTGGACCTTTTCTCCATCTCGATATGAGCGCCCTGGTTTTACAAGGCCGTGCGGCCGACGAACCATCGAGGACGGGGTGAGCTACTCTATCCACCTCCTGACTCGCGTCCTTAGGGTGTGTTCACACCTATTATATTGCACCCACGCATTTTTCAACCGACACTAGCCTATAATAATTTATTCGCGGTTGACCTCCTTTGATCACACTATTTGTGCAAGGATAAACGATTTTTCCTTTCATCTCAATAACATCATTAATTCTCTTTCCTTAATTATCATCCCATGCAAAATTATTCTATATAAAATCGAGTACGCAAACTTTGTACATGCTGAAAAAATCATCATGATGAAAAAATTGATTTGGGAGTATACAAGTTTTATGGAATTAATTTTATACCAAAAATTATACATATGCTCATCTTTATTTGGGTATGCCCCGTTTTAAAATTGAAATAAAGGATCTTTTACTATATTAAAATAATCAAGTCATGATAACTTTGTTGAAATGTAGAACAAATAATAACGAATTATTATATTAATGAATTTATTGTTGATTCTGTACCAATCTATTCATTTGCCAAATGAGAAAAGTAATGATCTACAAATTCACACATTTCTAAAATTTGCGAATTTTAAAACATCCTTAAAGAATACTTAAACAAAGCATGGATATCTTTTGATAAATTAGGGTCAATATGCCTCAATTAAAAGAAATCGTAATGGCATACATATAGGCAATCCTGCACATTGGAATGAGTTGTGAGAGATGTAGAGGAAATTGAGAAAGATTGTAAAATTGTGATTAAAAGTAAGGACGTGTCGCTATTGGAGTTTGTCAGGGCCCTACATCTCGGTCATATAATAATGACTATCCAACCCTCTCGTTGCAGAGATACAGGCGGCCTCAATACAGAAGGCCGTACGGCCGATGAACCTCCTTACTATATATAGTCTTTACGGACTTAGGCTTCATTCACAATATCAGCAAACTCTCATCATGCTTTCGATCCCTACTGTCGATCCTGATCAAATCGCAATATCAATTTTCTCGCATGGAACGTGCAGTCTGCCCTCCGGTATAATTGACGAAAGGATCTAAGAATGACATTTTCTACATGCAAATACCATCATCACTTTTCCGGCCATTTGCCAGAAAGATTTCCCGGGTTCTGGAATATTTAAGACCTCGTGATGTCTCAAAATAAGAGAAAGAAAACTGCAGAACCCTCTCCCGAGCACAGCCGAGTTGGTGATTATGCTATTTAATGGATAATTGGATTAGCTCGAATTTAGACATGGATTTTTATTCTTGATTTAGAAAGAAAATCAAAAGAGCAGTATGTGAGAAACAGAGCGGAAAGCGGTAAAAACGAAATATTGGCATTCCTTTTTTCTTTTCATTATTTTGTCAGGTCCTTTATCGTTTCAAAAAATCGCCAATTTCATCTCTCATGGTTCACCGGCTTGTCCTTCGTGTATGTAGGGCGCTTATACATATAAGCATAGAACGAGCCTCTTTATCATAATTCATGACGTGCGAGCAAGTGCATTGTAAACGCCGTGAAGCTCCTTTGTGACTCCAAAGGGAGTTGATATACCTACCCCGCTAATATCTTTACTTTGTCGACAAGGGTTGAATAATTTATATCTAAGCAAACTTGTTCTACTACTCTGCTGAATATAGAATCAAACAACGTCAAGAAAAAATTTTCTAAGTATGAAACCCAAATATCTTTTTGCACATTTCTAAAACTAGCCTAACTAACAAATTTTCTAAGTGTCTCTTCATATTTTTTTTAGTGTTTCAAAAAGAGGTAGGATTTTTAAAAGTATCACTAATAATAAGTGAACACAATATGAGTATTGAAAAGTATAAAAAATGCAAAATCTACATTAAAAATAGAGATTTTTTCTCATAATCTAGAGATTCTAGATTCTAGAGTATCTAGACTAGACAGTATTTGAAATAATTTTTAACGTCAACCATCTATATTCTATAATAGATTTTCTGAAGACTGGTTTCACCTCTACTCAACACCCTAATAGACCGTCTCGACCGCACCACATTAGCGTTTAGGGTAGTCTATGTCTATGTCCTATGATACTATGTCTATCCTGTCTCCAAATAGTTGCCTGATAATTTTCTACACAGGAAACAGTGTCAAAGTTGAGATATTTGACAATCAGAAATATACAATTCCGTAATGGCAAGACACATTCATTATCAGAATTTTATTAAATTATATTGATGGAAATATAAAAATTTTATTTTTCGAGGAGGGTTTAACCATTTACTATTCCTATTAAAATTTGTTCAAGATAAAGTGACTGCAGAGTTAACGGGGTCCTTGGTTGCCTTTTCCATCAAGCGGTGCTTCTTCAAATTGACTTTTCCTTTCAGGTGAAGGCTCCTGAGATTTTGTACATATATAAGCGAGACATTTTACTTTGTTCTTTTCATGACTATAATATTTTTCTAAAATTGGGTAGAATTAAATAGAAAGGGAAAAAATAAATATTAGTATGTAATATTGACTCGGCAATTATTGATTAATTATCCATTAATTAACTTCAGTTCAAATATTTTTATTTAAAATTCAACATTCTGCTATGAAATAATTATTTAGGTAAATCAGATCATTTAAACTTAAACTCTAAATCTTGAAACGAGTATTATGATGTTTCTTTCTCTGCATTTGAGGTTGCATGGAGAATAAAGGAGATAAGGAGTGAACCTTTTGGTTAGATTGGAACAAGCCCAGTTTCCAACAAAGAACTGTAATACATGAATCGGTGTGTGTTTCTGAAGAAAGTGTGTCCGGAGCACTGAAATGCACATTGCACAGGTTTAGTTAGTTGACTTGTATAGAATGTATAGTATAACTATAACGAGTAAGTGAACAAGCGAGCGAGAGAGTGAGAGAGAGGATGACGTCAGAGCACAGTTGTTGCGCCCTAGATCGGGGGAGGTCACCGTGTGCCAGGCTGACGGCCCGCCGAGGTCAAACCCTCGGACTCCTCACAAGTATGCTTTTCGTCTAGCCTAGGTTTCTAGGTAAGGTTAGCTTACGTTCGCGCTAACGCAAATAAAGACGTTCAACATTGTTGCAAATCCCATGCCCTCAAGTCGAGGACACTCGGGCCCCTTTGAGATATTTGCCCCAAGCTCAAATTGTTACTTCCATCTTGGAAATTGCCGTTTACAGTCCAAAAGTGATCAAGTTAAATTAGAAAGAATGTAAGAGTAAGAGCGAGTTTTAATCGAATTGTCGAATGTGAGCTTTTGCAATTTTCGGGAGGTTTGATTTCTAGATGATCCAGATGACCAAATTTCGGATGCTTTAACTTCAAATTACCGAATTCAAGGTATTTGAACTTTAATTTGTCCAAACATATGAACAAGATTTGTTTCTCAAATAATTTTTCTCAATTTTTGCCCTTCAATTATTTTTTTATTTGTTTTCTCTTTCCGATCAATGTCCCGAAAATGCACGACATTGAGGAAAAAGTCAAGCCCCCTAGGGAAACCAGGATTCATAAAATTCTCTCACATTGTGGATTGCAATTCTGGGTCAGTCTTTTGGTTGAGAAGCCAGGGGATCCCTGGGTTAAATCAAAACTAGAGTCGTCATCTGTTGTGCCAACATGCAGTGTTGCTTTGATGGTATGCATTAAATCACTTTAGCTCGTGGGGGCGCTAAGGACTATAGTCAATCGCGAGGATAATGTTGGCGCTGGTAATCGAGGATAATACCGAGTTACTGGGGGAATAGATAGAGATATCTGAGAGGAGAGGAGAAGAGTCTGTCACTGGAACAACGTCCCACCGTGAACCCGTGTAATTCTGCACAACGGAATCGCGTGTCAAGCGCGTCAAGTGCAACGATGCATTCGCTATAAGCACCTGTATTAGCCTCCAAGTACGTCAGAACGCCACACCTGATTCATACCCAGTGATCAGAAAAAACCGAGAAAAAGATTTGATCTAAAATCAACACCTTTGACTCGGTGAGGAAACTTTTTTTTTGCTAACAAAAGCATTCAAATGTTTTTTTGATTGTTAATATTGCGAGAAAAATTAAAAATTACATCTTCATATCTTGCCATTCTTACGCTCTCAACTTTGTTTATAATTCGTAGCTCTTTTTATCAAGGAATAGGTGCAGAAAAAGATGTCTGCTGGGTATATGGTATATATAATAAACTGCAACGTTCACCAGACACTTCAAGGATCTTGGCTAGAGAGTGCGTAAAAGTACTTTGTTAATATACAAAAGCAACTAATATGCCTAGTTTGAGACACTTGGAGCGAGAGAGAAAGGGAAAACGTTCACAATGATATTTTTCATCTCATTTATATCAAGAGTATCAGACTGAACGTGAACAAGAATTGTAATTGCTTACTCGCTATATATTCGACCTTTTAGCCTCTCGTGTCATTTAATACAACATTTACTCTATTATTATCCTCTTCTCAAAATTATAGACTCTTTTGACAGGAGGATTATTATATATGACAATGAAAAATTAAAGACAGCAATAGCTTCTCTACCATATACAATTGGTATCACAACACAAAATTAGATGAATTCTATATAATAAGAATTCTAAATTCTGGACAATCTTTCGCAATCGCAGCTGCATCAGCACAAGTTGGGAGCACCTGCAACAGTTAGCTGCCAATCGCATGTGTCGGCATAGTATGCGATCGCAATAATGCTCATTGTTCGCATGCGTCACGATCGATGTACCTTGTTACTAGTTCTAATAAGGCAGCCTTTATCCTATCACATTGTATTCTCTGCTTAAGCCCAACCCTCAGATTATCGAGATTAGAAGCTATTAATTCGAAACAATCGTGTTATCCAATGATGGGATTCACCGTTACGAATCTTGTCTCACGTGTCGAATGCGCCATCGTGACTAACGATCCATCCAAGGAAAGGAGATTGCACGTGATGTCATCCATTAGCCAACGAAGAAAGTCGTTGGCTCGTTGGCGCCAAGCCTTTCGCTAGTCGCATTTTTCTACTTTCGCTTTCTGGCACGATTCATTTCGACCAGAGAAAGGAGCAAAAATGCAGGAAACACATTCAAACAAAATTTACATTATCGAGATCGCTTTGGATGCATGAAATTATTGGGATAAAGGGCATTGACTGTTGCAAGAGTTGCATATATGCTTATTAAGAATTATTGGAGCAAGTAAAGGTATGCGCTGTCCGGACCACAATCTTTTGCTCGCCTTATAATTTACACGAGATATAGCGATATGCCAAGTGACGTATAATTATTCATGATATCCCTCCCCCGGAAACCGAAAATAAAACTCGTTTGTGGAATATCAATACAATAATCTAAAAATAGTTGGAGAATAAAAGAGTAGATTTTCAAATATTCTGATAGTTGTGCAATATAATGGAAATACGAGCGTAAAGATTGGAATTGCATAAAATTTTCTGAATAGATTAATCTTACGGTGCTTGGATGTGTTTCTTTGTGTTGTTTGATCTATATTCTATCCGTAGGCTAGGCTAGAGCGGTAGCGTTAAAATAAATAGCTTGAGCCTAACCGTTAATGTTAATACTTAATGTGGTGGAAGTGCAATTTGCAACTGCTTCCATCTGTTGTAAGGTACGTCGTCTGTGTAGACTGTAGCTCGACTCTATTGCTTATTATTGTTGATTATAGCGTTTAGCCCACAAAGTGCTGTAACAGGTATGTGGGTAGAGTCCTGCAATGTATTATATCGTCGTTCTGGTAACAGCTAAACGTGTCAGATATATCGGGGATAAAATATTAGACGCCTCGGTTATGTGCAGTTCGAATTATTGGCGGGCATTTACACGCGAGAGAGAAATCGATATTGACCTCCGAGTTGACATCGCCATGGCATGTAATGTCTCTTTCAATCTTTATCTCACGTCGTGTGTGTAAAGTCGATACAGGGTCATTTACTTGATTATTTATCAAGTCATTTTAGAGTTTTCCGTCCTGCAAATCCAAAATCTGGAAAGCTTAGGGATTTTTCAGAGATTTAAATGAGCCTCAGTTGAAGAGAGAGAGACAGAGAGAGTGAGAGAGAGAGATGTGGTACTTGCCCGAAACAATAATTTCGAATTCGGGACGATTAGCCTATTTAATAAAGCCTTCCATCGACATTGGAGACATATGTACGCAACCGGGGGCTTGTAATTGAATGATATATATTATATAATTTCTGACTTGACCCAATGCAGTTTAAACATACTTCATTTATATGAATTAATCCTGAATTGAAAATAAGTACTGATAAAAATCAAGTTTCAAGATGCATTTTTTGTCAATCAAAATATTGAATTTTATGATAAAATGATGAATTAATCGGATTCTTTGGCAGTTAAGCATTGTGTGTAATCACGGCGGGGTCTAGGCAAGGATGAAAAGTTGCCATGGCTTCGTTGCAGGCATTAAATTAAAATGATTCGTTTCCGTGCCAGTCCTCCCGGGAAGCTTCCGAGGCCGTGCGTATGCGTGGACGACGCGACGAGAAGATGCGAGATGCGAGTTGCGAGTGGGCGATGCTTCAATCAATGGTACACCGTTGCGGACTATATTTATAGGATTTTCATCGAGTTACCCGTGGTCCGGGACACTCTGCTTGCAAGCTTGCCAGAGATTACGCAAGCTCGGGACACGCGAATGCATTTGTTTGAAAGAGCGACTTGTTGTATGTCCTATTCCTTTCTCGTTCCTTGATACCCACTTGTTCACTCTGGCGCCCATACAGGCGTCGGATAAGGCGATAAAGACATTCCAGACTCCTGTTTCTGTGGGATTGTATTTACTTTATTGCACCTCCCAGAATCTCCGTATGTTTTCTTACTTGCAAGGGGAAACTCAGATTTTAAAACCTAGCTATTAAAAGTTTATATAGTTATTAATGCGTGTCATCTACCCCAACAGAATGCAATATTGCAGCAAAGTCGCAGAAATTATGCTGCGAAATTGAATCAATGGCGTTGATATTTTATTAAAGAGAAATATACAATAAAAGTACGCGCGTTTGCGTATACAACCGATTATTGAGTGATGTTGCCAATATTATGTAACATTGCAACAGGTTAACAGCAGTTTAGGTCGTTTTTCTACTACTGCGAAAATAATAATGATTAATTTATTATCCACGCTTGATGATAATTATGTTGTTATCTGTTTCTTTAGAATAAAATTGTAGGAGAAAGTGCTCTTTCTCCTCCCAAACAAACCTTACAGCTTACACTATGATTAATAATTCAAAACAGAAAGCGGGATTAAAAATATTAAATTTTTGATTAAATTTGTTACGTAAAAGGAGCAGTAGTGAAAAACACGAATCCCATAATAACGCAAGAATCTTTTAACCTTTTTTTGCAAAATATTTGTAAAACATGCATCGTAATTGCATTGCCTAGCGGTTTGAGTAACAATGCAATAAAAGGAGATGCTTAAATAACTCTCGGGCTGAAAAGGCGACTGAAAAAGCATATCACCGAAATAAACTCGCTGTTTGAATCAATAAAATAAAAAAGTGCGGCTCCTCAAGCTCATCCGGGAATTCCATGCACAGGTAAATCCGACTTTGCATGTGGCGCCAAGCGCAGAACATTCTGGTCGTTGATACCATACGAACGTATAGGTTGAGGCAGGTCAGGATCTGACTGTTGGCGCTCCTACGCAGATGCACTCATACATGCGCGGATATTGGCTTGAGTATGCGCACCAGATCTATATAGATGCATATGCACATGCGCGAATCAGAAAGGCCGTCGGTTCATTGCACCCAGTGCGATAGCGCTGATAACGGCGCGAGGAGCGACGAGAGAGTGAATCAAGTGTATAGCTGAAACACCACGAGAAACGAGAGTTGTTGCGAACACTGAATTTCTTTGGCTCAGAGACTGGGAATTCAGATTGTTACTCCAGACTCGAGACTCGGTGGGAAACTAGCCGAGTTCCAGTTTCTCTTTCGTACGTGCCACCTACGAATTTGGCCATTTTTCTCGCGTTTCTCACATTTCATACTCATTCATTCCTTTTATTATAAAAGTCGAGTTTCTATTAACTTTTTTTTTTCCATTTGCTGTTGATATTTTTAATCGGAAACTTGTGATGATCAATTTGTGATTAATTATACGTCACATGCAAATATAAAACTATTTCATTCATACTTCGTTTTCTAATTAACTCTGTTCAAGACGTGAAATATTCATAAGGTTATACTAATCTCTAATGATGCATATTTCAAACAATGTAGAGTAATTGTTTGTTGACGACAAGCAAAAGTAATGTTTTAATTCAGATTCTACAATCTACAATTTTCTGTGTACATTGAGATTATTTGCTAGGAAAATGACTTGCAACTGTTTTTGTGAAGATATTTTTGTTTTTATTGCATTTGATTAGCTTTACGCCTAATCTTGGATTCCAGAACATTCTATACATAACAATTGAGTAATACATGTTTTTATTTTTTATTTTGGTTGATTCTGAACCAATCTATTCAGATTATTACATTTTCCAAGTAGGAAAAGTAATAACCCAAAATATGAGATATTTCTCAAAATTTCTCGTTTCAAAATATCCTTAAAGGATCACAATTAAGTTTTCTAGCATCTTCTTTCCGCCTCATTAGAGATTAATATAAAAATTTATTAGATCTAATTGTCCATTCCTTGGACAATTTTTATTATTTTTCAAAAATGCTTTTTGTAATACAGCCAACCTCTGTTTGTTACTAACTGAATACAGTTCCTAATTATTTTTACCGGTCCAGAAGCGGATGGACTAGGGACTAGGCGTTCCAAAAATTTAGGACCACTAGCCAAGCTTATGAAAAATATTTGACTACTCATCCCGAATTTTGGGAGGACGAGATACTTCGAAAAATTTCACCTCAGCCGATGGACTTTAATTTGTTCACAGGAAATATTTACATGATTCAAAACTACATTTGACTACATTTCACTTACTAAAATAAATATTATTTGCATCGATAATTGCACAATATTGGTTTAGATAAAACCATTTCTTTGCATTAAAGAAATGTTTTCGAGGGGCCGTCCACTCTAGAATCGATTCTACGTGAGCATACTTATTCCGTCAATAAGATCACGATTCCTGTGATTCCGCACATGAAGCATAATCCGGTTTGATTCTGAGCGTAAGAAAAAAAAAAGAATCGAATCCAAACTCAGAAGATCGCACAGGGATCATTCTGACAGTTGCGCGCATTGAGTTGCATCAGTACGACTGATTTCTGTTGATTCCGCCTGAGTCCAGCTGATTCCCCGTTGATTCTTCATCGATTCCTTCGTTTCTCGACCACACTAGGGGAGCGTTTACATATTGCGTAGCATTAAAAGTAGAAGGACGGGGTTCGTGTTTCGTTACGATCTGTTATGGGGGGGGGGGGGTATTTTTAACCCGATTACATAACATGTTTAATTGCATGTATTTCTCAGGGTAGCCTGCTGGACTGAGAAACCAGGGAAACCCAGAAATGACCGGGAACTTTTTGGAGACTAGGAAAAAAGGGGAAAAGACAGTGAATTTATTTTGTGACTGGGAATTTTACAAATTTTTGAAAGAAAAATCTAACCATTCAATTGAAATATCACGAACTTCATGTCATATGATATATCATGAAATTTAAAATAAGTTTGATTTCAACTTTTTTTTTAAACGCTAAGTTCAATTGTTGACTTTTTCAATTATGAAACCATTTTATGATATATATTATGGAGCGTTTTTAAAATGCAGTTTTGAAGACTTAAACAATACAGAATGAACAGCGTTAGAAATTAATATTTGTTGATAAAAAACTTCTGTAAATAAAAACTAATTAACAATTTCAAAAATGGAGCTGTAGTACAAGAATTCGAGATTGAATTGCATTCTTAATATTTTTTAACATTGAATAATTTACAGGTATTAACGTTATAAATTTTAACTATTTCCATTTAACTTAGTAGGTAAACAAATATAAACGTCCGATTGAAAATTTATCAACTACTTTTAACACTTTTATTAAATTGAAAATAATATTCAAATATTGTTTCAATCTAAAATATTCCATTTTTAACCCATTCGAACTGAAATTTTTTTAATAAAGAAAATAACAATTCTTCAGTGACTTAATACTTTTTGACTGTTCATTTAAAATAAAAAATTATAAAAATAGAATATTCATAACTAAACAATTTGAAACTGAATTGTTTGAAACAGAAACCCTTGAATCTTTAAAATTTCACAGAGCTAAACTTAAACTTTGAACGCCACAGTGTTAATTTGAATTCTTCTATTTAAAAAAACATTCTATTCTAAAGTAAAATTGTGTAATTTTAATGTACACAATAGTTAATCAATTATTTGAAACAGAATATAGATTTTTCAAGATTTTCAAAATAAAATTTAGAAGCTTCTTAAGGAGTTTGAAAGATTTTCAGGTAATAAAAAAATTGTCCTAAATTCCTGGGAAAATTCAAAATTATTTTTTATTTTGAAAAATTACATATTTTAATTCGAAAGCCTTAGTAATTAATGAAATGTTTGCATCCGATTAAAACTTCAACATCTTTTTTCAATTTTCAAAAACATTTTGATTAATATATTCATAATTAAATGCTTTTATTCAATTTAAAATAAAATTAAATTATTTAAAATAAACCTCGAATCGTTCGAATTTCAGGGTGCTGAATGTAAACTTTAAAATTTGCAGTTTCATTTTTTTTAATTTTCAATTTGTAAATGACATTTTTCAATTGAGATTTTTAAAGAAACAACTTATAATCACTAAATTGTACTGCTTTCAAGTTGAAATAGTTTGAAAATGATATAATTTTGAACACTTACAAATTTCTCTGAAAGAACTCTGGACACGCTTTGGGGTTCGCTATATCTGTTATAATAAATTTAAAATAATAAAGTAAAAATGAAATATTCAGAAATAAACAAATTGAAATTGAATTATTTAAAATAAAATAAGCCTCGAATCATTAAAATTTCAGAATGTTGAATGCAAACTCAAAAATTTTCATTGTTTCATTTGTTTTTTAATTTTTAATTTATAAGTGACATTTTTTTAATTGAATGTTTGAATAACAGTGTAAAATCCTTTAATTGTAGTGTTTCAACCTAAAATGGTTTAAAAATTATATAATTTCGAACATTTAAAAAATTTATTGATTCATTCTTCAAACTATTCCGTTTCCTAAAACGGATTCTCTCCTTTGCCTGCTTAGTCAAGCTTTGTTTATGAAATACCGATGCGGACCGATATTAGTGCTCTGAAAGTACACATTGTGTCGCACTTATGTTAAGCATCTACATTTAGAATTAGGCTAATTATATTTCATGAAGAAGAATATTAAAAATTGAAATTTCATTATAAAGAATTCATTATTATGACACTCATCATTATCGTATGTGTAGCCTGCGTTCGAAACTGCGCACTTGACGTGTTTTAACGCGTTGATCCCAAGCTAACTCAAGCTGACTCGCCCGAGTCTGCCCGAGTCTGCACCGAATCGTAGCGATTCCGAGTGATCCTTGGCGATTCTCACTGATTCCCGGTGTTTCTTCTGAATCTTGCTGATGAACGCATTTTTCAAACTTTCAGAATCGATCTCTTAAGATTCTACGGAATCAAGCTGATTTCCACATATTTCTAAAAGATCTTTTGATGAGTGCCTGATTCTGAATCGATTCTAAGTGAGGAAAATCACTGATTCCTCCAGTGAACGGCCCCTCGAATGTTTTATATGACGTATTTTTTTCTCAGTGTACCAGGATCAATTTGTTAAACCGACCATGAATGATTCCTGCAAAAGAAAATTGGAATATTATAAATTATTCATAAATCTCAAACATGCTAAAACATTTCTCTCGGTTTCTCTAATTTCTGTAATAATTTTTGTTGATACATACCATATCTAACAAAAGGGTACATTTTAAATGTAAATTAATCACCAGGATCTCTTTTTCTTCTCAATCATGGTACATCATTTTACTTTGGATTGGGATACGTCATTGATAGAATGACACTGCTGATTTCAGAGGTAGAATTGCTTGTTTATCGACGAGAATTCGAGGCAAAACGCGTCATATGTGTCTATGATCTATACATATATGCAAGTCAAAGGCAGCGGCCAGCTGTCCCAGTGAGCGGACGTTCACCCACAGGCCGAGGACATCCGATTAACAACGAATAAATCCGAGTACACCCGAGTCCTCGAAAGCCTGTCGGTCCTCTGCAGCACATAAATGATATTTTTACTAAAGTATAATAACGCTCCAGATAAAAGCATCCCTCCCTACTTCCAACATTGATCAAGTAATATTCTAGAAACGAACCTCATGATAATTCACCCAAACCGGGGGCAACCAAATGGGGAAGAACAATGTCGGTCAGATAAATGAAGTCAACCACGATAAACCCTTTCTGCAACGTTTCCCACGTCACGCGAGATTCAGTTTTAGATTTTGCAATTTATTTTAATTTTACTACTATCTTTAGAAACACTTTATTTTTAGTTGCGTCTAGATTATTATCCTTTTGGATTTATTTATCGATTAGCAAAATTTTTCTCAAGGGTTCCTTTAGCGCAGCTGAATAAAAGAGTTTTTCGTAAAATCTAAAAATTTTTTATTTTCAGATTCTTTAAAACTTGTAAGTTTTACTCTTCTAATTCAGTAAAATCAGGTATATACATGTTATAATACTTTTTTAAGCGATGAAACACCTGTCAACTTTCTAAAAAATATAGAGTCGATTTGCGGCAAGTAGTCTATGTTGGTTGAAGGCGAGAATAAGCGTTTGATAATTTATTACGATTTAGGTTCCGAGCGCACAATCCGTTGAGATTGAGCAACAAAACAAGTTGCCCTCGAAGGTAGACGATCTGTACCTTCTCTTTGACACGTCAGTAATATTACTTTTCGTTGCAACATTGCGCTCGGCCACGAGATTAAAACGCATTCGACGTCATAATTTACCCAATGGCTATTTTATCTGTATTTATATGTATAAATGGATAATTCTAATATCCATGTCATTCAGAGTGGCATTTCTCATCCAACGCACCCTCCCAGCCCCAATATCAGTCACAGCTTCACTACTACGATTTATGCCTTGGTGCACAGTCTTGATGCAAATAGGAAAAGTATGCCTTCACAGCAACACCTACCTGTCAATAAAATGAACACACATAAACACACTTGAGAATGGCCGATCAAACACCTTATTCACATATTACAGACAGGCTAGCCCTATCACGTATTTTTAACATTCATTCGAATATTTATTACCGTCTCGATGCAGAATCTTTACCTCTTTAGCTCCTGCTTTCATGCTGGATGAAAAATATGACATTAATCAACATTATTGAATTATCCATTATGGTTGAGTACTCTGATAATTTATTAATTATGTGATTATTTAAGTTATCTGGACTTGATGTAAAAGTTATTTTAATCCGATATTATCGATCATTATCTCTAGAATTTTAATATTTCAAATTATTTAATTTTCGTTTTCACGTAATTATGGAATGTATCTTTTAATTTTATGTGAAAGACTATTAAAAATGTATGTCATATTGAAGATGTATCCAAAGAAAAGCTGCAACTGCCTATAGAACCGCAGACATTTATTTCGCGGTTTTTGAGTAATTTATTAAAGCAACAAAAGTCGAGAAAAGATACATGTGACAGGTTTGTTCCAATCCAGTTTGACGCAGAATGCAGATTCGTCACTGGTCTATTACAAGTTGTTGTGTCAGGCTATTTTGACAAGACGACAGTTTGGTCTGCGCCAATCGGCGTCACGGTGACCAAACAATTTGGCGGACGAAATTCTTGCAGAAGTTTGTTCAATGTGTCATTGACTCGATTAATCGGGCCCTTACACTGTAACAAAAATTTGGTTACAGTGACAGATCTGAAGAGAGAATATTCTGTCAACATTTTTTGAAAATGTTTATTCAGTTGTGCTTAAGGATTCAATAAAATTGAATACGAACAACTTGATTTAAACGTTTCAACAACTACAACATATTTTTTTTAAATTTATTTTATTAATATGGTATTGACAAAGAAATGTGATTGAGAGTTTTCGAAATTTTTACTGCAAATGATCATTGGTTAACGTTGATATTGATAAACATTTTCTTATTATAATCATAATTTCTTTTTCTAATTGATTTATCGAGATGTATGAGGCCGTTCAAAAACTACGTTAAACTGCCAGGGGGGAAGGTTAACAGGTTTTGTGACGATTTGTGACATACCGCCCCCCCCCACATTCGGCATGTGGTATCACACATGGCAAATATAAATTTCAATAACAATTATTTTCAATGCTTGAAGAAAAGAAAATCATGTTTCCTCTATTTGCCTCTTTTCAACTTTGTTAAAGCATCCTTTTGTTTTTGCTGTTTTAAGAAACTTCCCCTTTTTCTCGCTTCTCTTTCACTTGAATGCGAATTGAATAAATAGAACCCCATAAGGAAAAATCCATTTTTAATTTAAAATTCCAGTATTTGGTTAAAACTGAACTTTCTGGTTCAAAATTCATATTTTAGAATTATTATAAAATTTTTGGTAGAAAACTCGTCTTCTTGGTTTGAAAATTCTATTATTTTGGTAGAAAATTCAACTAATAGATTACAAATTAACTTTAGGATGGAAAATACATAATTTCGGGTAGAAAATTCAACTTTTTAGTAGAGAATTTGCCATTTCGGCATAAACATTCAACAATTTGGTAGACAATCGTTTTCTCTCTTGAATGAAACATCTTTCTTGGTTCAAAGTTTATCTCTTTTGGTAGAAATTTCATCTTTTTTGGTTAAATATGCAACTGTTTAGATAAAACTTAGTCTTTTTTGGTTGAGGATTGAACTGTTTTATTGGAAATTCGTCTGTTTGGAGAGGAAATTCGTCCTTTTATATTGAAAATTCACCTGTCTTCTAAAAAATTCTTCTTTTTAGCTCGAAAATTCTACTAGTTTGTAAGGAAGACATTTTCTTTCTAGAAATTCAACTCTTTTGTTGGAAATTCGTCCTTTTGGAAAGAAAATTCATTTGTTTGTGGTTGAAGATTTAATCTTTTTTATTTGAAAATTCGACCATTTGACAGAAAATTCATCTTTGTATTTTAAAATTTAACTATATTTAGCTAAAAATTTAACTATTTAGTTAAAAATTCAATTATTTTGTTGAAAATTTATCTCTTTTGCTGGAAAGTTCAACTATTTGGTTGTAAATGCATCTAATCTCAAATTAATTGTTTACGTGAAAAATCACACTATTTCGCCTGTTTTAAGAGCATTTTGGGCTGTGAAGAGTGTTAAAATATTATGTTTGTATGTTTTGTGGTTTATTTTAGGGATTTATCAAATGCCCTATTACAAATAATTCTTGTAAAGAAATATTCGTTCAAAATTGTGTGCATTTTTTAGTCGCGATGGTTGAAAACTGTTGAATAATTATAATTGCACACTTACCTATAACACATTTTTAAATAATACGCTATTGATTTAAGAAAGATAGAATCTAAATTTTTAAGTCTCAAACATTTTTATAACAAAAAAATGTCATTTAATGAGAGATTGTAAATGATTAAACTATTGAAAAAGTATCTCTGCTTAAAAATTGCAGATGTTGGGGGAAAAGAGGTTTGATAGAAAGCGCTATCGCATCACGATGATGGTTGTGAAATTAGCACTTATCATAAGCTACAGAGGAGGGAGTAAAAGCGCGAATTATGGAAGCGTTAATATCGAGAGAAAGCCATCGATTTAAAATTCTAGTAGACCCGGTTTCAGTTCATGACCCCGCGTGTTCGAGGGTCGCTGCCCGTTCGTTTCTCGTTAATCAGGTCGCGGGCCAATTATAAGAGTCTTTCTATGTATTTAATGTTCATTGTCAGCACATTGTCGCCCGATTATCGCCCAGTAGATCCCATCGGTTGACCACTTGCTGAATCAATACCGAGAATTTTCATAATTACCTAAAAATTGTTTTAAAACTTAAATAAAAAACTATCTTTTACGGCAAAGAAACAGATAACAAAAATTCAATTTAGAGGCAAAAACCAATTCTGAAAGAAGGAAATCATAAAACGTAAAGCGCTTTTTATGACCCTTGATAAATTTAATTGACGCGATTCATGTCACGGCACACTGGTGAAAACGTATTTTTTTTTATCAGGACAGTGTTTGCAAACAATGACAAGACAAAACTGATTTTCTAAAATAATAGAAGTCACGTCTACCCTGAAAGGGAAATGGCTTAAAGGTATAATAATATTAATAATAATTAATTTTTTTATTTCTTTTGGGGTCATATCAAGAATAATTCGATGAATAATTTGTATTATTGTATCTATAGATATTTTTAATCTTTTGAGACCGTTGAGCATTTAATTTCAAGTAGAAAATTTTGTTTGTTGAGAAGGTATGTGTGGTTATTATATGGTGGAAGTGAAATTGTCTATCTTGCTTTTAAAGCAAAAGCATTTCTTTGATAGCAAAGGGAGTTTCTCCTGCCATTGTTTTCTATTTAATTAGGTGCCGATATCTGGTGCATAATGTGGGTAACTGGGCCTCGTCCCTGTTTCTCAACACTAGGATTCAGGAGTAGGTTGACTGGAACGGTCAGGTCGGGAAAGTCTATTCGAAATACAAACTGAAAGTCCTTGAGATTGATTAAAAATCTACATTAAAAATTGTACTTTAGAATTTTAACACTGAAATATTGAAACATACTCTCAATTTGTTCCAGTATATGCCATTAAACTTGAGAGCTATTCATTTATACCTGTCATAAAAATATTTCATCAATAATTAAAATTTAATAACAGAAAAGGACTGCCGTTATTTCTAAACTACTAAATGTAAAATAAAAAGCACTTGAAAATCTGTGTTGAAAATTTCGTATGAATCAGGCGAGTTCCATCCTTAGTCCGATGCAGGTTTGAATCGAGATTGCAACAGATTCACCTTTTGACGAATCGGTTAATTGGATAAGAGCCAATATCATGACGTATCCAACGAGGTGTCATTGCCACAGGTCAGAGGCCTTCGCTAGACTTTCTAGAGAGTCTAGAGTAATAACTAATAAAACTAAATTATCTATACAATTCATAAATCATCAGTTTAAAATTGTTAAATTGGTAAAATTATTTTGTATAAAGCAATTATATTTCTTTCATTTTAAATACAATCTTTCGAAAATAAAATCTCCTAAAAAATAAAATGATTTCTCTTTGTGTATTATGCAGACTTTTAGGACATGTACAATTGGAAAAAAAATTATAAATCATATCTTGGCCGTTTTCTGTCTTGGTAAAATTTATTTTCATCGATTCAATAAAAATGCACCAAGTTATTGTGCACATGATTTGCAGACCAAGCACGTGGCTAATGACAAGCTGGATACGGAGTAATAATTTGTGCATTAGGATTATACATTAAAATCAGTGACGAATTTGCTGTTGTTATGGAATATGTAAAAAAGAATTAGGTATTGCGTAGGTTCGGAGTACGCGAACGGTCAACGTGGTGCTAAATTATGACCGGTTTAAGAATATTTTCTCCTGGTTAAGTAGCGGCTAACCGAGTTTCGCCATTCTTCGATCCAACTACCGATAATCGACCTCCGATGCGAAACCACGAGAGTCGGGAAAGTTTACCACACGCGTGTGGAAAACCGGGTGAATGCACGAACAGACGGACCCGATTGCTCGCTCGGCTGCGAAACGATTCTCGTTCCTTTCGAGAGAAGAAGATCGAGAGTGCAATACTGACTTTCTCTCCCTACACTTCATCAACGACAACTTTATTCTGCTTTTAATCTCAGATCTGTTTATTAAAAGTAAAAATAAAAAATTTGGCAAATTTTTCCAGCAAAGTTCAATACATGTAACGTGACGTGATAACCGTTTTCAGCAATAATTCCAATAAGTAAAGTTTAATGGACTTTAAAGGTACTTTATATTACTGAAATCATCCAGCATTTTTTAAATTGAACCTTTTTTAGTTAATAAGTAAATAGCAATTTCTAAGCTGATTTGTGTGCTTTGCAGACTGAAAAATGTAAAAAAAATGTAAGGAATTTCGCATTATGTCTTATACAAGAGGCAATGGGAAAAATTTGAAAAAAATCATGAACATGAGGAAAACATTTGTGAACAAATTGCAGTCGACAAATTTGAGAAATAATAAAAATTGTTGCTCAAAATTACAAAAATGTACAACTATACTATCTTCAGTTCTAATGAAGATATTAAAGCGATTCAAACCCAGATATTGACGCCTCAAAAAAATGTCTGAAAATATCGCGATTTCCACCAAAAATGAAACAATCACATCCTTCCGGGAGATTGTAAATAATTAGATTACTTTATTATCTTCATTAGAACTGAAGATAGTATAGTTGTACATTTTTGTAATTTCAAGAAAAAACTTTTATTATTTCTCAAATTTGTCAACTGCAATTTGTTTACAAATGTTTTCCTCATATTCATGAATTTTTTGAGTCTGCAAAGCACAAAATTTTTTTTACATCAACTTCTTCAAGGTCATTTACGTGGAACACTCTCAGCTTTCAAATGACTATTTACGTGATACTCTATCTTTTTTTGTTGAGCTGTTAAGCTTCAAAGGCAGATGCTTATAATTTTTGCGTTGATAGAGTTTTTGGTTCAAAATTCATTTTATTTCAAGCTTTCGCGCCTGACCATGCCGGGCGAAGAAAAGTGGATTTGCTGTTACAAAAATAGAATGGAAAAGTGTTAGTTACAAAAGCGTAGGACATAACCTATATTTTACTTACGTCATAGATCTAATTCAGATTTTATATTTTTATTATATTTGATTTTGAGCATTTACTGTAAATTAATATATAATCTCTTCTGTTAAAATAATTAACCACTTGTATTAAGATTTTTATTATAGAATTTGTGTTTAAACTACTCAAACTTGTAGATGGAATCATTTATCAAATCTTTTTCGAAATTGCCTATAAACTATTTGTCGCCACACTTTTCTGTCCTGGCATACCTCTCTAGCTTCCTTCACGTCCATGCATCTTGTGTATTACTCTTATCCTTTTCCTGATAGTTCCACGTCTCACTACCGTATAGCACAGTTGGTATAAATATAGAATAATGTTTTGCCTTTTCTATCCATTGTGGACGTATAATGGTTAAACAGCTAAATTTATACCTTTGGCAATCTCAGATTTTACAAGTGCAATTATTGCAATCAGTTCTTGGATTGGAGATTCGAATTTCCCTTGTACAATTTATCAATTTCATATTCAAGTTTTTAGTATAATAACCATTTTTTGGCGGTGACATTGTTGGACTTGTTTGAAATTTTGCCTTTGCCAATTTGCTTCGACAGTTTGGCCATTCTGAATGTGAGCGCTTGGCGTCTCGAGGACTTTTGCGCCTTTGATGCAGTTATGGGGCAAGGCTCCTGGTATAACGAACAACTTGCAACTGAACTACTGAAGGTGGTTTCGACAATCGTGCCAGAATGCCACACATTGTATAACGGGCCTTGCCGCAGACGGAGAACAAACTCGGGTGCACAATACACATATATAATTATATTTACGTTGTATATATTTATACATACGAAATATAATTATATATGTGTAAATATATATATATATATATATATATATATATACTTATAAGCCTTAGGTGTTAAATGTGTGTCTGAGGAGCGTTGCACATGCACTCAAATTGCCCAACAAACGATGGAGCGGAATGCGCTATGGTTAGTAACTCCCTGCATCTACGGATTCGCTCCGCTAGCTTAACTAGATTCGCGTTGTGTAACGGGCTCCTACTATATTTTTTTCTGACGCTTGGGAGCAAGAACCTTTTGAACACACCTAATCGAAATTGCTTTAACTTGTTACCAACTCGTGAAAAAATTGAAGGAAAATCCTGCAATTTTAGTTTAGTTTAATTTTTTTGAATGGATAAAAAGTGTTCATTGAGTTTGAGAAAGATGTGTCATTTGTTTAAGGATTTGCTAATCAGAAGTGATAAAAACTGAAAGACGCTAAATGTCTAGACTCTGAGACTAAGTCAATTGTAATTAACGATGACTTATTACACCTGTATTTCGCAAAACAAATTTGCAAGTTTTCCTGCAAAAGTTCTTTATCCCTAACACTACATATATATTTGCCTATAACTAATTCCAGTATTATTTCTTTGTTTCAGGTGAGTCCACTTTTTGATTAATCGAATCAATTTTGCAGATCAGAGTAAGTAATTCTTTTCAATCGAAAGTTTTTAGATATGCTTTCTTTGCTAAGAGGTCCAGCCTTTTTTTCTTCTAAAGTTATTCTATTTTCCGCGAGAATCTTCCGTCTTTTTCTCCTTAATTCTTATAGTACCACTTTAAACAAAGTGCTTTTGCCTTTTGGGGATCTAATTTTTTGAAAATACAAGCGTTTTATCTGTCTATAGTTTGTCTAGTATTTTAACTCTAGTTTTAACCTTTCAACGCAAATCATTATTAAACCACATTCCAAAAGATGGAGTTGTTTTTTTCGAGTACTTGTGCTCTTTATTTGTCTTTTGTCGCAATGATGTTTGAGAACAGTATGTGATGATTCTCATGTGACCTTGCGCCATGCAATCGACAATCAAGTCCACATTGAAACATGAAGGAATTCGTAAATAAAGTCCTGAGTAACACAAAAGGCTTTGAAAATCTTTTGGTTTGTAAATCAGATTTGATGCAAAATCGTAAAGTTAGAGACATTTTTCTGATAAAACTACGGATAGTTACCCTAATAAAGTCACGGAACTGAATCTTGTTTGTAAATTAATGTTGCTAATAGCAGGAAAGAGATAATCGACAAGTGTCTAGTTCTTTCGCCATGTTTGCGTCACGCATTTTTCCAATATACTTATTGTGTCCGCTGGTATAGAGGAAACGCCATAAAAGTCGCTTGTATATGGTGCTGTCAGAGTATGAATTGAAGCAAAGGTAGTGGGTAAAAGTACGCGTCCCTCTAGATCGAAAAATTCTTGGTGAAACTAGGCCGAAAGTGCGGGAACGGATTCGTCGTAACTTTATACGTAACAGTGCATGGTATCTGTATGTATCTGGCATACGCATATAATCGCTCACCCAACGTCGCATCCACTGCATTACTTAAGTATTTTAATTTTTACGAAAAACACTCTCTGTGCAAACCATTGTTTATCAGTTGAATGTAAAAATACATACAAATATTCGAACTTGATAAAAAGTGATGTTAATTACTCCACTTTCACAAGTGGATGGCAGCACACCACCACTGCCACCATCAATAGCTCACTATACGATTCACACCAACTTGAAAGTTTGAGAGCACACTACAGTTTGCAAAAGTAGTAAAATCTTACCTCCGTATCCATAAAAGTCGAGATGGGACGTTTAACAGTCATTACAGTCGATAAGTCAATAAACACTATGGCACAAAGTGGTAGTCTCGTTGATTCCATTATCGACATGACGGCAGCTTAACACGAATCAGAGGCACAACAGTCGTGACTGAAACAGAGTTTCCAAGTGAGGGTGAAATCGACCAGCGAGGATCCTTGATATTACAGAAACCTATAAATAATGGCCTTAGGATCCTCAAAAATTTTGCAACATACCGTGGGGAGAAATTTTAGAAGTCAAACTCTGATTTGTGATCTAGGAGCTCAAAACACATATGTGGTAATAGAAGAGTACAACAAACCTAGCGAAAGCTAAAATTGGTAGTTTCGTCGCATAGCAGGCGTGACCGGCTAAGATCTGCGATAATGTTATCAGAAATCTGGTGATTGTCACGACATCAGTTAATGTATTGCCGTGTTGCTTTGATTTAAAACCTTTACTTTGTCCTGATTTTCAGTTTTAACACGTGAAATAGATGCTTATAGATGGCACAGATATATTTTCAGTTTGCTTTGTTTCTGATTGTATCAGAGTTTATTGTTGGGTAGTTCTCAATTCTCTGTACTTTGCAACTTGAGATTTCTATTAAATATCCCAGTAGAATTTGAAAGCAAAAGTGATTAGCAGACACAACAAAAATGCATCTCTTTTGTCTCAAACGAAATCAAGTTGGAAATCTTTTGTCAGTATTTCGAAAGCAGTGCCAACTTGATCATGTTTCCATCGCAGTAATTCGTAGCAGAGACTAGTCTACAGTCAATGCAAACGAACTTTGCGTGGGATTATAGCGTTTCTGTACTTGCAATTTGTGGTCGGCCCACCGTGGATGTGAATTTTTCAGGGGCAGGTTGTCCCGCACGATGTTTCGCAAGCGAAAAGAATTTCTTTTGTCTGGCAAAGCAAAAATCATTGATTTCAATAATCTATTGCCTCTCTGTTATAATGTACTGCAGATCTACATAGAAAGTAACTTGTCTATGAGAGAAAATATCTAGTGTCACCCTGAAAAACACGATTTCGCAGACTGTCTGTTTATAAATTCAAAAGCAACTAGACAATAAATTCAATAATAGAAAGTTTTGCTGATAAGACCTTTTGAAATCTTATATAAAGTCGTATTTCAATTTTCAAAGGACAAATAAACTCGGTATTATATGTCTATTCAAAAGAAAAATTGAAAATAATGAAAAGGGTGAATTCAAGTTTTATCTTTCGTAACACCTAATCAAATTTCGTCACCAACTGAATACGTTGCCTCGGCAGTAATGTTCTTATTTTATTACTTGGAATAATACACGTTTGCAGTCCAGTGACATACATTTTGAGTTTTGATTGCAATTCTCAGTATGAAAATTATCAATATTATATTTTCTTCAAAGGCTATCTAAGTTACCTTTTTTTTAAATTTCATGTTAAAAGAAGAGTTTATAGACTTAGACTTTATAGATAAATAAATTTCACAGGGAGTCTGTTGGATATTTGATTGATTATGTAACTTTCAAATCTATTGTAGCTAAATTCCGTATTTATTAATTTGTTTTTATTATTTTCAATTATAAAACAAGAAAACGATTTAAACAAACAAGGTTTTATTCTTTCAACATGAAAAACCAAACTCTGATGAAACAATTTATGACCTTGATTTACGGTAAAGATGATTTCAATATATTTCTGCTGACTCAGACTCAGCAAATAAAATTTTCAATCTCGCAATATGAGGCCGCGATCTTGAAATCAATGATCGTGAACACTAATTGTATTTTTTCCACAAAGTTTCTTTTCGGTAACGCGATTCGGCGGTTGTGATTTAAAACGTTCCGGACTATCAAAATGAATCTTGTAACGTTTTTCTCGAAAAAATAGGTAAATATCATAGTAAAAATATGGAATTTTCAAGTAATTTTGACAACCCATAAATTTTAGTTAAAGTCTATTAGAGTAACTTTACTGGGACTAAAGTAGAAGTATTATAATAATTTATGATTACAGGATCGTATACTTAATGGTCAGCTTAATTGCAATCATAAATGATTTTGCTATATTTTTCATTCATAGTGGTCATTCCTGTTGGAGTGAGAATCATGTTCATTTGCGATCAGATTAATAACTCGTTTGGATAGCACAAAAACTATCGTCACGGTCGTGATAGAAATTACTGTTACGAACCTTGATTGTATATTTTGCATAAATTGTTTAATAGTTTTCAAAATAAATATAATACATGAATTCCATATAACAATTCTATGAACTAAACACTAAACTTCAAAGTTTAAAGGGTCAAGTCCAGAATTTTTAAAAACCGTCATTCTTTTCACCCTATAATGGCATAATTCCCTGAAAGAATTTTCCGAGTGGGATGATTTACGACTGGAGTTTGCACAACCATAGAACTACATTCACTAAAATTTATGAGCGGCCCTTGGTGAAAAGATTGTCAAAACCGCAGCCATAAAAATTGGCCGCAAACCCTAACCACTGTCATATTTCCTAAATTATTGAGTACCTGTCGTTCATTCCACACTGACATAGTCAGAGTTGAAAGTTTTTCAAAAAGTCAGAGAATCAGCAGGTTGTCAATTGTGTCAAAAGTGAAAATTCACCATTGTTACAAGACATGGAAGAGACATTGCTTAGAAAAGATATTTTCAGGAAGGGTTGTAAATTTCGGTTCTTACTTTTGGTAAGAAATAAATATTGAAAAAAAAAATGTTTTGTCTTAAATTTAAACTCTTGATGAACTTGATTTTAATTTGAATATAAATTCTTTCTGACACAATTACGGAGGCTTTTCCTGAAAAACGTTAGCGACAAAAAGTCTTTTTCTTCTCGGTTTTCTCACAACAGGAAGGAGGAGAAGGAAAAGTATAAAGGGGGAGAAGCACGGAAGAATCAAAGAAGAGTGAGCTTTGTCTTCTCTCGGAGATAAATCGCCACATTTTATCCCGCTGTTAGGATTAGGTAAGGTTATGTCAAGTTGGACCTTTTACCGCTCATCAACTACTCTGAACTGTATTTCAGTCTCGCCTTTCACCTGTGGTCTGATGTACGTTGGCTAAAGTCTATACATCATTAAACCACTGGTAATGTTTGTTTAGACACTCAGACCTACTGTTTCACAAATGAGCTTTCACTCTCCCTGTGTTGGTTTGTTCCCTATACATTTGAATCAGTGATATTTCACTGTTAATTAGCGAAAACTCATACTGATTTGATACAGTGACCCGTTTACCACTGATTCAGAGTTGTGAGTCAGTGTGTCATTTGAACTTGAATGCGGTAGTAACTCACTCCAGTTATGTAATTTCCACTGATTGTCGATTGATAATGCAATCTCACTGATTCAAATAGCTTGAAATTTTTACAAACTAAAAAATATTCATTTTGTCAAAAAAGAACAATTTTGAATTAAATATATTTTAATAAAGGTACGTACTTGAACGATTATATCAATGCAAAACGTTCAAAATTGAATAATTTCAGTTTAAAACATTAAAAGTGTGACATATGTTTTTCTTTCTACAGAAATCTGCTAAAGAATAAAGTTGCGAATTATATCAATTTATTTCTGCCTATACAAGATGCACACACGTGTTGAAATTAAGAAAAAAAAGAAGTAATCGTTCGTTAACTTGTTTCACATTCGTGATCACATATCAACCTCACCCTTATCAAAGAAGATTGCTTTTTTTAACACATTCGTGCTCGCTCGCAATATGCGATGTCTCCGCGGCTTATCGTATCGAGATAAAAAGATTATCATATATTCGCCAAGCAGATACTCTCGATGGAACGTCCTATGCCACCGGCCAATTGGCACGGTTGACCCGTCATTAGGATCAAGGATTTTTGTCGGCGGGTTTACTTGCATGCATGGGTCACTATTACATGAATACAACTAACCAGTCGAGGCGATAATGCGAATCAAGCCATGCCGCGAAGAGGCTTTTACTGCAAAGTTAAATTTATGTCTGACGGATAACTTTGGGCCGACTATGTACTGACAAAACATTGTTTTCTTCTTTTATTCCATTCATTTCTAGTTCTTTTATACAATCTTTTATTGCTCTTGTATACAGTCAGAGTATTAAAAATTGAATCTCTCATCTGATAAGCAAAAAACGGAAGTTTACTTTAAATCGTATTATAAAAAGTTATGAACATATTAACGAGACTGTGGGTTTAACGTTTTTCAAGCCCGATCAAACCCCGCACCTTTTGTAATCTATAATGAATGTGGGAATTTCAGAAAAATTCAGTTGAGTATTTAAAATTTCTACTTTCAAAACAAACTCTTAATCAATGTTTGTATCATCTTGAAAGATTTAAACAAACAATTCCTGGGGAAATTTTCTGTAAATCCATACAAGTTTTTTGTAAAACAAAGAGATGTTATGCATTTTTGGTGAAATTACTCAATAATTCTGTGACTTGATAAGTCTCGCTCTTGTGTCAACAATAACCTTTTGTTGATTCAGATGGAAATCTTACTGCACACAAGGACAAAAAGAAAATGTTTAGCTCACAATTCGTTTGTCTTTCAGTTCATTTAATTTTTTATTCATCAACCCCATGATAAAATCCCACCCAGCCGCAAAACCGATAAGGAGAGAGTAGAAAAACTCTCGGCCGATGAGCTCAAACAAAGGACAGGTGAGTCGACAATCGCTTTCCGCCTCAAAAAAACGCATTGCATCTCGGAAAAGTGCAATGAGCGTGATACTTGAAGGAGCGGGGCGCCTGAAGCACGCGACATGACTCCCGTGGAGATCAATCGCGCAAGCGCATGGACTTGCGATATACCCTGGCGCGGTAAACTCACTCGCGCAGCGCACCGCACGCCATACACATCCACCAACTACACTCTTTCGCTACTTCGAGAGACCACGCGGTTGCCTTCAAATCCGGACGGAGCCCATCGATCTCGTCAATTTTAACCCCTTCCGTCCAAAATTTCGGAACCCCAAAAAGTCGGTGGTCCAGTGAGTGCGCGGTATTGTGTCAAAAGTCAGAAACCACCCCCAAGCATCCCATAAAACGGACTCTTGAGTGCCCCAAAAAGCGAAAGTCTAAAATATAAAGTTTTGCAAGGTTCAGTGGTCTAGGGGTGTTTCTATTCCCTTGTTATGTTGCTGTTTGTTGCTTTGTGTCGGGGACCAAGGACAGAGTGATTCTCAACCATTTCGAAAAGAAGGGACGTGTTTTCATCAAGTGTCGGGATTTCCTTGCGGTAAAGTTGGAATGATTGACAAGCGAGTCGAAGATTGGTGTGTGCAGGCAATGACTGTTCAAGAGTTTAAGCCTCGCAGCAATGCCGGGGACCAGCAGCAACCCTCTGGCGACATACTCTCGCCAGAGGATCTGGAGAACGAAAAAGAGTCGTCGCAGGGCTACAGGATCGCTGATCAACAACAGGACAGTGAAAATCTCCTTGGACGAGTCTTAGCTGGTAAGACATACATTTACTTTTCTCTCGGGACACCTCTAAAATCCTCACGACACCTAAATATTTTCGATTATCCAAAATGAATGTTTCTACTGTTTATGTACACAGCGACACATAATCATCAGTAGGTGTCGCGGTCGCACCGTGTAGCGGAGGCGGTAGTTTCACTTTCCAGCGGTGGAATGTGGGTCGCGGCACCCGGGTAGGAGGCCGGTTCGTTGCCCTCTCGAACGGCCTTCCACTCGGCGCTCGCAATTTTTTCGTGCTCGGCGCATTTTGCCTGCGGCGGTCGGTCCTAGCCTAGATAGTGCTCCGAGCCACTCGGCACACCCCCCACCATCATTTCATCTCGCTCTCTCCAAGGTGTTTGCAGTGTCGGCTCTTTATCTCTCCGATTCCCCTCTTCGACTTTTGGTTTCCCTCTCTCGCTTTTTGCACCCCCACCGCGGGAGTTTGAGCAAGAAAGTGGGTCGACGGGGCCTTGGCGCGAGGCTAGTTCGTTCACCCTGCCCGACCCGTAACTGGGGCAAGATGAAATTAACCGAGCAACCCCTCTCCCGCCCGCCGAGTCGCAAGAGCGGCTGAACTCTGCGAGACTCGGGTGGCCAATCGCCGACAGCTCAGGTCAACAAACTCCAACTGGGTTTTCCCCTACCGCCACAAGTCGCGGATAGTCCCCTCCATATCCGCCACTCGTCGAAGGTCACCACTACTTTTCAAGTGGTGAACGCTGTGTTTGCTTACGGATGGGGAGGAATGATAGAGCGCACGATGCTGAGCGGTCCGATGTCGGTGGGCGAGTGGTTTGGTGCTTGGGGGAGCTCGTTAGGCGGATGACACGAGAGTGCGTGCACGCATGTGAGGAAAGAACGTTGCGAATCAAGCGGGAATATGTGCTCACCAACACACACGCGCAGAATGTATCCAAGAGAAAAAGCGTAGGATCCATTGCGTAACTCAAGATAGTGAATTACGTTACGTTCTTACGCTACTTCGCATGGAGAAAGTACGTCGGCCGAGCTACTGGCCCTGGTTTACTCTCTCCCGCTTCCCGTCTATGCTTTCACCATTCGTGTAAACTTGCTCATGGTTTCAGGGTGCAACTGCACTACACTTACCATTTTCTGTTGCAAATGGAAAAGTCTACATTTCTTGTTGAACATTTTTTTTCTGACTTAAATCTTAACTATCCTGCTAGAATTTAATTCATTTCCGGGATTGGAAACATTTTATAAGTTGATAATTAAAAAAGAGCTTTATACACATTTCCCAATGTTCTGGTGGTTTGGATTCCACCTTGGGCTGTTGCAAAATAAAAGTAAAGAAGCATTAAATATTTTGAAGTTTAAAATGAAAAATTGGATTGTCTTTCTCTTTAAATTCGGAATTTAAATTTAAATTGCAAAGTCGTGATAAAAAGTTGGAGCGAGGATGAGGGTAAATGGGGTTGCCTATGCAGTTTAATGCAACCTAAAATCCGCGAGTTCATACACCCTGCGCATGAGTTGCTGCTCCGGAGCACGTAGGCAACCTGGATTGCTCTTACGTAATTTTAAATGTCCTGATTCCATTTTTTTAAATCCGCAAAGCTAGAAACAATTCATAATGCTGCAACAATTCGACAACGAAATCAATTTTATTCCAATTTTAAAGCGATTTTCACAAATCATTTCTAGGACCTTAAAAGTCACTTGCAGTATCACTAGAGACCAGTGGATACACATGATGGAGATTTAGAATAAAAATTTTAATTCATTCTAGCGTAATCCTACTTTCATGTGAGCGAGTTTACACCAGAAACAGTTTTAGCTACGCTCCCTGTAGTACTTCTACCCACTTTTTGAATTTTTGCAGAACTCAGGAACCCTTTTCAAAGTTTAGTCAGGGATTTTTTCCCCATGGTGAGAGTAAAAGGACCACTTCCCGGAATCTTCGTATCGATCGTCGTGCAATTACGTCAACAAAATCGATCGACCTTCTCTTCCGTCACTCAGCCCTCGCGAGAATCGGACATACAAGAAGCAAATTTCGAAATCATTCTTGAGTTTTTTCTAATTGCGTGGCGTTGCCGATGACGTTGACGACTAGCTAACCTCAAAACCAAAGCGCGGGCATTGGCCTGGCCTCCTCCTGGTCTGTGGTGACCTCGATCACCACGTTATCCCCTCCTTGTGAAAAACGATTCGCGAAGGAACGTTGACTTGCTTTACGAGAACAATCTGCCCAATCGGAACCTAGTTCGTCGACACTGCCAACGATTCGGGGTCGATTTAGCCTTGGCTTCGCTATGTGTAATTGAGCTGGAAAAAAGCTATCAGCCTCGTCATACTAATCATCCGCGATAAAATGCCAATAATGACAATAATCCATAAATTGACTTTTCAGCGATTGCATTTTCCAGATCAGCGATCTCAACATAGTTGAGCAAACTTTCAATCGTATTTTGGCTCTTGTGCAGATTATAAACACTCGCTTTTCGAGAGAAAAACTAAACAGTGAGACTGCTTACACCAGGAAGCAAGTTCTTGCGTTGTAACTACGCTCACCGAAAAAAAGGGTTGGGCCAACATTTTTTACAGATAATCCAATACAATTGTTTAGAAACAGTTTGCATAAAATATTTTCCAGTAAAGAAAGTTTTGACTGTTTTAAGAATTTTTGGACCGCAGATACTATCTATCAGTGATAAGGAATCGATTCGACTTTCTGCCCTCTTTCTTTCCCCTCCTTGGTTGAGCATCGCCCTCGACACGCCAGGTGAATAACCTCAGAGTAGGTCGCAGCTCTTATCTCTTGCATTTGGACTCTTATCGTACGTGCTTGTGCGTTCCTTCCATCTGTCCTACACATTGCAAAAATGCTTACAAACAAATATGCCGTTACCGATTCACAAGTACTACGCGCGTGGACCTTACGCAACTGAATAAACTTTTCCTCATTCATCAGGGTTGTGATTCTTTCTTTTTTACATTCACACATTCCCCAAATTCAGTAAATAAACAATGAATGTATTAAATATTTCATTTAAAGTAAACAATAGAAACCCTTCCATTCCTTGCCAAGTTTTGACGAGGTGAGCAATTTGGCATGCACGACATGTTTTGATAGGCTACTTTTTTGAGCAGAATAACAAGTAGCGAGTCACGGTTGGCCGAAAAGAAAGCAAGAGTGGTTTGGCCGGGAAGCCAAAGCAAAACGAAGGTGGTTCGTCCGGATGCCGACGAAAGGGAAACAGAATGATCATCACCCTACCTTTCTCTGAGAGCGATTTGCTGTCCGCGATGATGATACGAGTTTCGTTCCTTCCCCTCACTTTCTTTTCGATCTTCCAATGACTTTCGCTCTCGATCACGATTCCTCGAGTAACGTCCTTGTCAGAAAACAAACCCCAACAATGAAAGAGAAATGTGAAATGAACCCAGACTTGCGAAATGCACACTTTCTTACTTTCAACTCTAGAGTTTCGCTCTTGATAGAAGGAGGGCTAATAAATGAGATTATGATTACACACTTGAGCGCGTAAAATATTTTCTGTACAGTTTTCATTTCACGAAATGAGAAAAAATACATGCTCGAGTTTGGAGGATGTGAGTGGGGTCCGGTGACTCTGATCGAAAATGTGCTTGCAACTGAAAATATTCCCGGTTTCAAGATTTACGACTTTAGATAACGAGTTTCTCCGAAAACTTAATATTTTTGGGGATAACGGGAAAATTGGATTTGAGAGACTTAAACTCAAAAATAGATCTGATTAATCATCCTCCCTTAGGAGTTATTTCAAAAATACGTGATACGTTCAGGGGGAGGACGGAATGTCCAAGTATCTATGTTAACAACAATGGAAAACGTATCCCTGAATACGTATCACGTGTTGTGTGAATGTTTAAATTAAAATACTGCGGTTATTTTTTCCTAAAATTGTTATGGCCAGTCTGGTTATCTATAGCATTTCTTGAACTTTTTTCTCAAGTATACAAAAAAATCTCACAAACTCAAAGAACACCAATACAGGCACATCTATAACAATTTTATAATCTTATCTCTTTTACACGACAAGAAACGTACGCGCATTTTATCAAAACAATTTTTCTTGTCGAAACATTTGGTTAATATTTATTAGGTTGCTTACTGTTCAGACAAATTCCGATTTTTGGATTTTCTAATCCGCTGAAGTGAAACTTTCTTTGAAATGAAGAGAAAGTAGAGTTCGGATTTTTTTTAAATATTTAAAAATATTGAGAGATCGCTAAACTCATTTTTATGGTAAAAGTTGCAAGTTTATCATTTTTTTATTCTTATCAGGAACGTTTTGATTCTTTTCTGTACGTGGAAAACTTCTTTCAAGTTAATGGATAGTAAACGGGAATTTGGCTCGAATAAGCACAGATGGAAAATCAAGGGTAATTAAAACTGCACATTTTCCAGCATAAAAACAATTTGAGCGACATCTCATAGTATATTATGTGCCAAGCGGAAGAAGTGGGATTTTATCGACGAGTGAAATTTTGTAAGTAGGATTCGTAGGCGAGCGAGCACGAGCCGAAGGCGATTGCGTAAGCGTGAGCTGAAGACGATTACCAGAAAAATACACGAGTCAGAAAGTCTCCTCCGCCTTGGTGCATACGACATTTTTTATAACAAATGTATAATTTCAAAGGCTTTTGCAACAATGGCACGATTTCTGCTATTATGGAGGAATTTCGGAAACTTTATTATTATTTGAATATCTATGTTCAATCTGCCGTGATTTGGAAAACACCGTTAACTGCAAAACATCGAAAAATGATTTTTTTATATCGTTGGAATCGTGAATAAAAGATACACCTGGTTATTAAAATAATGTTTCAAAATTGTTAATAACTTTGAAAATAATTCATGCAAAATTTTGGGGAAACACCGTCAACTGCAAATTCTGGTGAGTTGTGATTTGGAAGAGAGCCATAACTGATCGTCAACTGCAGGCGTAATTCATAGACGGCCAAATACGGCAGAGAAAAATTCGAGTTACGGACTTCACTAAATTATCGAACGGCGATCTCGAGCCTTCGTGATTTCGGAGAGTTCCGTGTCCGTATTACGACGTTTTCCGGAATTATCGAGGGAATTATCTAACCCCGAAAAAAAAGTTTTGTAATTCGAGAAACACCGTAACTGCATTTATTATAAGTTGCAAAATGCAGAATTATTATTGAAAGTCTGTATTTTTTATAATTAATAACGGCATTTAAGTACAAGTAGTTATATTGTTGAAGAATGTAATAGGTAAAAGATAATGTTTAAGATCTTTTCAGTCGTTTAAAGTGAAAACAATTACATGGATGCAAATTTTCAAAACAATCAATAAAATTGTATTCATGACCAACAACGGTGTTCCTGATCTAATGACCTCTGTTAACGGGGTCTCATCCTTATTTATTGAAGCTTAAAACTTTTTAAATTTATTATTTAATATTTAAATGTATGTAAAACGTAGTAATTCGTTACAGACTTAACTAATAAAAAATTTGTTTTATAATATTGTATTCGTTTGTTAAAATCTCTTTGATTATAATGCAAGTATGTTTACAATGTTTTATAGATAACGATAACGATAAAGAGAGCCGTAACTGCCCGTCACGGCGTTTTCCGAATTTTAGCATCCCAATCAACACCGTAACTGCATTTTCAGTAATTAATTAAAATTTTTAAACAATTTTTTTGCAGAAATGAAAAGATCATATGCAAATTAGCCAAGAACAATAAAAAAGTTTAGAAAATTAATTAGAATCCGCGATACACGCGAATAAAGATTCGAACAGTTTTCGTCAATTTTCTCGGCTTCGTTCACTTGCAGTTAACGGTGTTCTTCCAAATCACGGCAGCAATGAGTTTAGAAATTTTTGATAATTACCGAAATTCCTAAAATTTTGGAAATTAACGGTAAATTTATACATTTTTTCGGGCCGTACGACCGACGAAAACTCGTTATCGAAAGTTTAATTTTGAAAATTTTTGAAAATGTTTGAAAATATTGAAATTGAAAGAAATTTATATTATCCAAAAATTTCTGGAAATTTTCGGTAATATATGGTAATTTATCGGTATCTTAGGGGCGGTGTCAATCAACTGATTGTTTGACCATCACTTTTTGTGAACACAAAATATGAGCTCAAGTATACTTTTGCTCCCTCTGACATGTTATAAAAACATCTCTTTTTTCAATCTGTAAAAAATACAGAATAAATGTATCCCCATGAGAAAGAAATTGTCACTTTAACGCTTAGCTGTGCACGCTAATGATTATCTTATTACTTATTTAAATCAACACACTTATATCTAAATGGTTTGTTGACACACCAAAGTTATGGAAAAGTACCAACTTGTTATTTTTTCATGACTTTGGCCCTGTGGGCTGTGGAGCAAGGGAGAATATTTGAAGGGGAAACAATCAGCGCTAGAGGCTAGAGCTATTCAAACTCAACCACCCCAGAGAGATATGGGAGGGTGAGAGACTGAGGGTCAACGACCTTTGACCTACCGGGAAACCAGTATCGCCTGCGATGCCCCACTCTAAACTGTGCTCTAAGTATAGAATTTCCACAAACCTGTGTCCCGTGCTCCAGTTATTATATATATATATATACAATTATACATATATACCCATTCCTATTAAATAGCCTGTCCCATCTAAGTAGGCCAATTCGTCGTTGTCCTTACTCGCCATTCCTGTCCCTATCTGGATGCCCTGAAATTCGGTTCCTCGACTTTATAGTCCATCTCATATTCCAGGTCTCCGTTCTGGTTGCCCGGGAAACAGCCTCACATCATGAGTACCATTTACCGTTTCCACCCTATTTACGCGTCACTTACTCTGGAAAATGGAGATTTGAAAACTTGTCAGGATCAGAGTGAAGACGTAGTAAACTTTTAGGTTGTGAGAAGAATTTTTTACGAAGCGAAAAGAAGTTTATTGAAAAGAAGATAAAGAACATTTTCGGCTATTCTATTTTCCCTCTATAATTTGGTTGCACAATACAATAGAGTTCAAACAGACTGCATTCCATGTCAACAAGTTTAAGTTTAAAGGTCTTTAAAACAAATTAGTATTTCAAAAAATGTAGATTAATAGATGAAGATTAAGCACATTGGAGCCTTAGTAGTTGAACATTTTTGAATAGAAAATATTCCCAGTCGAATAGTTTCAAATTTAAATATATATAAAATTATCCCGTGTGTATACATTTTAAAGCTCTACAAGTTGTACATTTCTCGGCTCTGAGAAATGAAAAATACCATTTTTATTGAAAAACTGTCTGGAAAACCTGGATGTGGGTCATCTGAAAAGTATCACATTGAATTGTAAGGATTCGTTTTTCCTTGCCGAGGAATAAGATTCCATGCATTTGTTGGAGAGGAGAGTAGGGCTCTGCGCGCTCACGCAGAAGCGTACCGTCGAGAGCGAGCAGGGTGGATGGCCTCAATAACGTAAATTATCCCACTGAACGTAGGCGGGGTGTATATCCGTGCCGAGTGGCCCGCGAAAATAGCAGAACTATGGTATATACGGAAATTGGGGAGGGGGGAGGTGGTCCTCTGTGGCGGAGACGAAAGGGGCAAGTTGACCCAGTTAGGGTGAGTGGCACCCTAGTCGGTCAACGAACTTGTGACCTCGGTGGTGCTTATGCACTACATTACTACAAATACATACACTCTAATCATCAAACCCGAACAGGTTTTCCGTGCCCTGATTAAGCTTGATACTCCCCTTTATGATATTTTACAATTCCGATTTTCATCATGGTAACTACCGATAAGTAAGAATTATATTTAACGACTATATAGGGGCCATCCATAAATTACGTAACGCCTAAAATGAGTCAAGTAATTTATGGATGGCCCCATACTCTGAAAAATGTATTCTGTTTCTGAAAATTGATTTCGTCGACACTGTATACTGGAGAGTTTATCTAGTTGGTCCTAAATGCTTATAATTTGATAAAAAATATATTTTGTAAATTTAATTTTGTGATCATAAACATTTGGGACCAGGTAAAGTGTAAACCTTTCTTAGTTTAACAAAATTTAATTTTCCCAACTTTCAACCCGACGTCTTATTTCGTGTGGACACGAGTTTGATTGAACTTTCGAGCAATTAAAGTGAATTAAAAATATTCTAAATTAAATTTACCCGGGAATAATAAATACATGCGAGCTTCGTTATCTCCGAGTTACCTTTTTCCACGAAAATAAAGTGTGTCAGGAAACCTGTAATAATCTCTTATCGAAAACTAAGTAATTATCACTTTTAATACAATCGAGGAATGACGAATGACTTATCTCTCATCCATATCTCAGCACATATTCTAAACCATATTTTAAAAATAGCCTCAATCTTGGAATGAGTTACTGCCAGTTTTATTTTCTACGAGGAAAAAACCTCTCGAAATGTTTTCCTTGAAAAATTTGAGAATGAAAAAAACTGTTTTCAAGTTTCCAGTTATTTTTAAGTCGCGTTTATTTCGGTCGAACGGTACAAAAAAATGGAAAAAGGCCTGACACGGAAGAAATAACCTTTTCGTGGAGAGCGGCATGTTTTGGTTCCGCGGGCAGTATATTTTATTTTCCCAATTTTTTTTTGATGTCACAGAAATCATAAAAGAGAACCGAGGCTATTTTTTCCGTTAGCGTCCCACTGACTTTGAAATTATGATGTGACTGTAAAAAGAGTAACATTTTACCGTTTTTTCCCCTTTCAGGCAAAGGGATTAACCCTAGCTTGGTAATTGCCGAAGGACACTTCTACCGAAAAAACCGAGTAACCTAAAAAAAAGGGTCAACAGTAATCCTTTGACTTTTACACCTTTACGATGGGTTATTGGGGGTCTGGAAAGGATTAGGAAAATTCTCAGGACGAAAGAAACTGACTTTGGCACGAAAAGGGTCATTTGGGAAAATTTTTAAATCCGTTAAAAGGTGACGAGTTAATTTGTCCGGTTATCCTTCTTCTTTATGGTGCCAAGGGTGCAGCACAAACAGCAAGAAAACCCTTGCCTTTTTCAGGTACTGTTAACTGCTAAGGATTAAGCAAATTGGAGGCCGCTCAGTTTTATTACCCCAGTAAGGAAAAAATGGGACTTTTTACTATTGGGAGGTAGCAACGACTACAAATGATTATTTTCTCGTAAGTTCGTGACCGGAAGGAACATAAACTCTTTCCTATTTTTTTTATCTTAGGGTGCAGTAAAGTTAATTGTGCCTCCTTGGACTTTCAGTCCTTTCTTCGAGAAAGTTTATTACTACATTCCTAATCTTTCAGGGATAATAAATGTACAGATGTAAGTTCAAAAGATTATTTTTTCAAATAAGGAAAATATTAAGCATAATAATACTGGACTGGGAGGACCCAGGAGAGCGGGAAATGGCAGTGAATTCATTTTATGGCATCGAAGTTTTAATATTGCTACGATTCCTATGGTTCACAATCTTTAATTTGACATTTCAATCATCATTTCACAATTTTAAATTACTCAGATTTGAACGTTTGATTTTCAACATTATATTCTTTAACAATGTCAAATTACTTAGATTTAAATATACGTCTTGCCTATAAGCCGGCTTGTGAGTAACTTTTACTGTTTTTCTTTTTTGTTTGTTTTAAGGTTTATTTTCCTTTCTGCTTGAAGGAAAAATATTTAGACTTGTCTAATTCTAGATGTTTCAACTTTTATCTGCACATTCTTTTTACCTTTCGTTGTTTCTGATAAAAATGCAAAAATTCATTTTTTCCAAAATAATTTTTTTTAGTGTGAAGAAGTGGTGTACCAAGAACAAAACTCTCGAGATATGTAGTACATATTGCAAAAAATGTGATTTTTTACAATTATGAAAATACGTACGTTTTTTTGGAAAGTACTGCATTTTGAAAAACTTTCTAATTTGTATGTGGTCAGAGATTTTTTAATTTTTAATGCTTCTTATTTGCAGTAGTCTATTTTGAATTATGCGTTTTTGAAATACTATTCAAGTTTGGAGGCAATAAAACTAGATTTTATTCAACACTGAAAGCTTCAAATTTGAAATTGTTTCAAATTAGTGATATTTGACTAAATATATTCAAATCTATAATGATAATTCTATATTAAATCACGTTCAAATTGTAGCATGACGTACCACTACATGTCTAGAATAAAAAGGAAAAAATCTGGGAAACTACCGTCTGAATTCGAGACCGACTTTTACGCAAAAAGGCAGCATCTACCACTAGCTGCGTTTTTCTTTAAATGTCGCCGAGTCTCAATCGAGTTTTATGGAAAACGGCAGTAGAACACATTATAATTTTACTTCCTACCTTTTTCCATGCAAGTGCGTTAGAATGTTGGTAGCATTCACATTTTTACATGTTAGTTAACAATGTCTTCAATTATTTTTTTCATAAATGGGCAGATTGCACCGAAATTATCTCACAACAGTCGAAAAGCTATTAAATTATCTATTAAATTGAACGAAATAAGGAGAACTAGATTCAAATTATAAAACTGCAGTACATATTCAAATTAGTGAAATCCTACTAGATTCACCGATTAAAGTTAATCATTATTTGATTCTTATTCTAAATTTCTTATACATCAAATTATATTTTTTTCGAATAATTAACAAATCTCGGAATCTCTTTGGGAAGAATAAACTATTTCTCGTTTCTAATTAGAGCAACATATGTGGATTAAATGGGGAGCTTGAAAGCATAGTTCAGTTGTCCGTTCACCTCGAAGATTTTCTCGTTTTACCTACCTCAACATAGCTTCACTGCATTGAATTCGCGGGGTCAACTCTATCTGGAGCGACCTCATTTTAGAGGGTCGAAGGACGTCATGGAGTTGGTTCGATCGGGTCGCAGATGGCAGTGAGAACATTGTCGACATTGCTGAAATTACGTGTGCAGCCGAACGTGCCCACTTCCGTTAACACTTTGCTCATTGGCGTAACTGCCGTAACTGATGACTAGAAAATGAAAAATTCCAAGTCGAATTGCCAATCATTTATTGTGACAACAATTAAAGGAAAACATTTCATGCATCGATTTAGAGGAAAAATGGTGAAGCAAAAAATTATTATCTTTATCCCAAGCTGGAGAAACTAGATTAACCTCCACCCCTCAATCGCATAACAACTTGCAAACTCTTGTCTCGTACTGCTTTTGCTAGATGCACCTAAAAGGTACATACTTGGAAAGTAGCGTGCGAAATTACACAACTTTCACGTTCTCCCGCGCTCGTTGCGCAGGCACGACCCTAATTTACTTTCTACGGGGAAATTGCATCAATTATTTTCTGTGCACTCTCTGCACTTTCTAAAGTCTAACATATTATTCTATGAAAAGAAAGGTGAATTAATTTTAGTCACTGCTCAGAAAAGTCGATAATAATTGACGTAAGCAGTAATCGCAGTAATCAACAAGGGAGCAATTATTGTATTGGTCATTCTAGCGGCTTGTTTTAACCGATTATTATCTATTATGCAGATTATCGAACAGAAAATCGCGTAATAATATCGGAATTATTGTGCAACAAACACAGAGATCGGCAATGTCGATCCGCCGCGCACAGTTGAATGTATTACTTGGCTCGGATTTTTAAAAAAATCTTACAAACGCGCGCTGTGTGTCGTAAGGCGCACGCGCCTCGAACGTATATAACGATTATCCTCATTCGATGTCGATGAACCAGTTGCGACCGATTCCGGCTCCGAAGGACGCGGTCGCCGATCCGCGACGATCCTTCGTTCACTTTGGTTAGGAAATTGTTGCGAGATCACAATCGCTGCCCACATTTTTGACGCCTCCAATGCCAAGCACTCTCTCACCGCCAGGAAAAACTTGTAAAAAATATGAAAAAGAGCCTCGTACCTCTCTAAATATTCAAACACAATCAGGAATTTTTTTCTCATTATAAACAAATCTCTTTGTCAGCTCTCTTAAACTGAACCAGTGAAATTGTCACTGATTGAATCAGCATTTTGAATTATCACTGGTGAACCAGTGATATAGCGCTCCACGCGAGCATGACATGAACCTCCAGTCGTCTGGTACGCGCGTGTCTTCGGTCAGGTCTTGGCATTTCTCGAGTGAAAACGAACCTTATTGTGTACCAGTGCTTGTTTTATAAATATTTGGCACCTGGCTGTAATGGCCAGGCGATATAATATCTTCCGCTTGATAGTGGGAGATCCCTGGCTACTTGGGTTTGACTTTGAGCATCGCGACAGGTTGACATAACGACGGTTTTCCCCACAATACAGACGACAAGGCGTACGACTAGATGTCTACTGGTATTGAGAAACCAGTGAATCTCACTGATTAAACCAGTGCCGGAACTCCACTGAATGAACCAGTGAATTCTCACTGGTTGTCAGTGACACACTTCTGGCTGTTTCAACCAGTGAGATTTCACTGGAAATCAGTGAGATTTCACTGGTTGATTTTAAGAGAGAGGGGGTTGAGACTTGACTAGCTAACGTCATGAAAGTAAATTGCTTTGCGAGGTTGTATTTGAGTCATCGTTGCGATCATCATCAGCTCCAATGGGGTTTTTGCTCCCATCCTTTGACCCGATTCCCTCCAGGCAACGTGTTTCTGACGTCAAAGCCACCCCCGCCTCATTCCACACCCAACCCGCAAGCGAGGGCAGTGAACTCACTACAACCCCCAACTCGGTCAACATCGACAGAAATCTGCCATCTTGCACTGTTTGTGATTCATGGGTGTATTTCCGCAGCTTCCCTCTAGCCTCCAGCCTCCAGCTGTGCACGTAAGAAGTTAAATCACACTTCCTCCCATTTTGACACTGCTTCTTGTCAAGGGATATATATACATTCACGTCACGACATGAATCTTTTCTTCATTTCAAATACACGGTCAAACTTAAAAAATACGATGAGAGGTGGAGAAAAAATTTTGATCTGAAATATCCGGGATGTTGACAAAATTGTCCATACAATCAGAAAACTTTCAACGTCTACAAGCTTTTAATATTTATTTTTTCCATACAGCTAAATATGGTATTGAAAATTGTATTTTGAAGCTAATTTTAGCGAGATCAGGGTTGCTACAAAATCTCAATTTCCTGAATTTCCGTGACTCTACCCTGACAAACTTTTCATTTTCGCTGACCGTTGTAAATTTTTCTTTCTGTTAGAAAATCAATATGAGGGTTGATACACAAATTAAGTAAGACAGACGTAAAAAAGTGAGTTTTCAACTCAAAAAGATAAATTTTTAACTATGAAAGAAGGAATTTTCAACAAAATATTTAAATTTCAACCGAAGTTATGAATCTTCGATTAAAAAAATAAATTCTCAACAAAAAATGTAATATTTGATATTTCCATCAAAAATATTTTAATTTTCAATCGAAAACATTTGAATTAAACCAAAAAATTTCAATACATTAGTCGAATCCTCAACAAAAACAGACTAATTTTTAAACCAACACGGGGATTTTTTAACAATTTAGTTGAATTTGCCACCAAAGAAATGGGTTTTTAACTCTAATAATGAATCTTCAACCAAAAAAATTAATTTTTGAAGAAATAGTTGAATTTTCAATCCAAAAGGTGGATTTTTAACAAAAAAATGAAGTTTCAACTGAAGAGATTACTTTTATTCAAAAAAGACGAATTTTAAACTTAAAATAGAGTAATTAAATTTACAGTAAAAACATTAATTTTCAACCAAATAAAATAAATTTTCTACGAATTAGTTAAATTTTCAACCAAACAGATTAAATTTCTATCAGAAAAGATCAATTTTAGACACAAAAAATTAGTAGTTAAATTTTTACAAGCAAGAAGATTAATTTTCTACCAAAAAAGATTAACTTTCAACCAAATGTATGAATTTTCAAACAAGTATTTGAATTTTCAAGTCATTTTCAATCTGATATTTGAATCATTCAAGGAAATTTATTTTCGATCAAAAACTAAAATTATGAATCATACACAAAAAAAAAGAATGTTTAACAATGTCGTTCCACTTTCAACTAAGAAGCTTTTTTAGTTTAAGCACATTCAACGAAAAATGTAATAGTTGATATTTAAATCAAAATTTTTGTATGTTAAACCAAAAACAGTTGAATTCAACCAAAAGAGACATTTTTTCAAAAAATAATAAAATTAACTTCAACTTTAGTTTATCGAAAATTCCCTGATTCTGTCAGGTTTTCCTGACTTTCCCTGACCAGTTTTAAATTCCCTGCCTTTGTGGAATTCCCTGACCTGTAGCTGCTAGCCTGGAAGTTCTTTAGCTCTCAAAGCTCAATTATAAATCCAATAGAAATTCCTTCTACTAAATATCAATAATGGAAAAATTTTCCACAAAGATGTTTCTGCGTGGGCAGCAAGGCCTCCCTGATGCATAGTGTTACTTCGTTTGCGTAACCCGCTTACGCATCATGCCACATACGCTACATAATATTATATCGCTCATAACTGCACGAGATTACGAACCCATACGATTCTTTAGTCAACGGTGCGTGACTGTATTATAAAATTTAAAAGTAATGCCCAGTCGAAATGGATATTGTCCCTTTTCCTCCGAGTTGGCCACCCTCACCTTTTTCCTCCATCAGTGAAACTGCGTAACTACATAGACGATGAAATGCAACACCGGTAAATAGACTATTTCGCAATCTCTGCGTTGGGTGTACCAACTCCTAGATTCGTAGACAGTGCACGGGATTGCACTTGGCGAACTTTCACAAACTCTCCAACGGTGCCGTTTTCCAAGCGCGGCCGCCAACTTTTTTACGCACTCGCAATCTAAACTTTCATTCGCTTCGCCAACTTATCAACCAACATCTTCATTTAAATCGAGTTTCTTCAATAAAATTTGCGCTTGCAACTGTTGGCATGTAATTCTTAAATACAGCGTGATTCAGAATAAAACGGGATAGGATAGGATGCAAGTGCTTTTCAAAATAGTGTTCGTCTTGTTAAAATAGAATAAGCAATTAAGCATACTACATTTGAATTCTATTGAGAGCTTTTCCAGCATCACGTGGCATGCAAACGCAGTTGTCGACTTCATTGCGGAAATCAACATGATCCTTATATAAAGGTTCAAGATTACATAAATGTATTTGGCGTGTGTGTGCCGCTGAAAAGTTGAATTTTTTTCGTTATCTTTGTCTCTAATCAACTCACTTGATACATGACAAAACTGACTTAAAAACCTCTTCTCGAACCTCTCAAGTTATCCCTCATCTACTTAAAAACTAATCAGATTATCACTTTTAGAACAACTTTTTAACATTTTAATCTAGTCTTTGAAACCGTACTCAAAAAAATTCTCACTACAAAAAATTGACCCCGTATCAATATTTCAGAACCCAATATCTCTGTTAATGTACCATACTATTTTAAACAAATCATCAATTCAGAAATCCAGAGAGGGAGTCAAGAAAGGTTTGACAACAGATTCTTAAAATAGCAAGTATTAGTTGAGATAACGGAGTCAAAATTTTGAAGTTAGAAAAATCACATGTTTGGCAAGGTGGATAATGGGAATCTTGTGCCATTACCTACTAAATGTAATAGACGGGCAACCGTACAGCGAGGCGCATGCGTCAGTGATCTCAAGGCCTCGCGCATTAGTTCTTGGAGTCATTCGCTTCACGTTGTCCCACTTTCCATCGTGCTCGGTCAACGACCCGCGGGCCGTCGCGAACTTTCCGTAGGTGAGTTTCCGAGGTGCACCGCACAGCCCTGCGCGATCCCCACCCATGCGACTCTACTCTGCCTCGCGAATCTCACCGTTGAGATTGTGCGCGTTTCTCGACGAGGTTCGCGAATAAACCGATTTGCGGCGCCACCGTCCTTTCGCGAATTCGCAATGTCGATACGACAGGGAACACACATCTCGCGAGTCGGTATCTCGAACACGTCCAAATTGCTGATAACGACTGATGACGAATTACAATGAGTTCTCGACTCCTCCTAACTGAAATTGATTTTTCAAAATTTTCATTTTTTCGATTGCATTTCCAACATTTTTCCCAGTCCTGCAAATCCTAGGCTTTTAGATTATACAATGAAAAATATTTTTATTTCAATTCAAAATAAATCGACGGCTCCCCTGCAGAGTGCATCAGTTCTGGTTCTGTCCGTACACCGCTCCAGGTTTTTTTCTGCTCGTATACACAGCTTTAAGTCACTTTCAGCAATGTTTCCAGCGGAGCCGATTAAAGTTGTAAATGTTGCTAAAATTCAGAAAGACGGTACTTTGAAAGATTTAATATCAGGGTTATGAAGATACACGTACGAAACCTTAATTATTAAAAAGGTTGTAAAATTTAATTTCTAAATATAATGCATCATATACTGAAAACTTAAATCTTTGCATATTTCACACTGCTTTCATTCATTATTTCGTACATGTATGTTTGCAGCCCTGCTTCTAAATTTCTCAACTTGAGTTGGAGCAGTCTAGCTGTGAAATTGAAAAAGAAACCAATTTTATTTTTTATAATTTACTCCTTTAATATCGCACAAAATTGTATAATATTTTTCTACACGACGCAAAATGATCTATCTATTCATGCTAAAACATAAAAAATCACAATCGAAAAAAATGAGCGGCATAAGAGCAGAACGCGAGTTTTGTAGTCTCTCAAATTTAACAATAAATGAGACATGCAAAAGAAAAAGAATGGAAATTTTAATAAAATATTTTTCTTTTTTTTTGTTTCAGGTAAGTCCACAAGATTGTTTGATAAATAAAGTACAGAAACTTTATTCTCTGTCAGGAGGGTAAGTATATAATTGAGAAAATCTCGCGGAACATTGACTCTGCGCAATTGCGGTACGGTACCTATATCGATTTACCCCGTTGGAGTTTATTGACCTCAGACTGTAAATAATATAAGTTACTAAACCCTTTGACCTCAAGAGCGCTCGCTTATTCTTTGCCACTCGATACCGAAAACTCGGTCTCGGTCTTAAAATGGGAATTTTTAATCGAGTTCAAAGTTCAGTCACCTCATATTCTGTTCCAGATTCTATATTTAATCCTCGATTCAATGTGCTAAAGTTAAGAATAAGTTTTTAGACTTTCAAGATAAGAACTATAACTTATCATTGAAACTTTTTATTTAACCCTGAAGAATATATACCACCTTCTTAGAATTAAATTTGAAAACATTGTTTGGTATCCATGTTCATATGTTTCTTAGAGTTAAAAAAAGGGGGGCTAATTTAGGTTTTGACAGGGAATTTCCGATATGATCTTATAACCTTCGCGCCTTCAGCTGTCCCGAAAAGCGTGGGCAATTTAAGGCCTGCGCACAAGTATAGAGTATCACCAACCCCCTCCATTGATGGACCAAGCAACCCTCGCGTGTATTCCGCAACCAGCGCACAGTATCTCGCACGTTGTTCATTAAAAACGGTCACGCGACATGCCAAAAATTTCAAAGTGGTGTCAAAATAGTTCTAAGGAAACAAAAGTCAAAGTCTCTTTTAAAAAAGATGTCTTTTGATCCTGCCTATATTCTCGGGGGTGAAAGCGAACACTCAATAATCTCTACATACAAAGGTTTGTTGCCTACTACAAATTTACATTAAAATACCACATTTACATGTTTTTGAAATTCAAATCTATAGTTTATATTTTAACCCCTTTTCCTCAAATGATTATTCTGAATCATCAAATCTTTATTTGGAGATGTGCTTATTCAGTATTATCACAAATTATTAAAACTCATGTCTGATGGAACATTTTTACACAAAAAAGTACTTTCCTCCAAATTGACGATAATGATAACGCGAAACCGTTCTTGGGAACCCGTTATGGACACAATATTTAAAAATACCGTAGTTCTAATAAGCGTGACATAAACTTGGAAAATGGTCTTCTGTGACAAAAATTATGACCATTTTTCCGAAGGCTTTTCAGCACAGCGGGGATGACCGTAAAGGTTCACCAGGTAGTAATTTACGGGGTCCTGGCCCCTGAGTCTAACTAAGCCACCCTACTACCTAGAAAAAGGACCATTATCGATCAATTCGACTTTGAAGTAACACTAAAATAATGCAAAAAATTTCAAAAAAGAGTTTTTCCCTTGTATGGACGGAAACAAAGAGAAATAGTTGGTCTGGCGGTTGGTTTGAAGGTCGAATGCTGCGCATTAAATTAAAGGATGGTGGGGGTTCATTTTGGCATCTAGGGTTCGTTTCGGCTTACGCAGAAAAACTATTCTAAAGGTTTGACACTGGAACATATCGATTTTCCTCGGGATCACGTGCTTGTTGGCATTGACATTGTCCGTTCTCTGCAACACTAGCGACATCTCTTGCTCGCGAACCTATATGCTCGGTTAACAGTTTCAACTGTAATCCACCAGATGCCTCTAATAAGCTCAAGACTTGGTATTTTTTTGAACTTTATTTTCACTCCTTTTCTCGAGATTAGGTTTACTGCTTCCTTGGGCCTTGGGCCTTCTAAAACAAACACGCTATCTAGGTTTTAAAAATCTAGAACCTTCCTATGTGGTCCAAAAAAATTATGCATGAAATGTTTATTTATTCGGAAATGGTTTATTTTTTTAACTAGAGTAAAATGGGGGTTCAGTGATTATTTGATTGCCACTTTTACAACTTGAATTTTATAATCATTTTGGATCAAATCACTAATTTCTCTCATCCAAACACATTTTATCATAAAATGAGATTCTAAAGATCTATAAATGGAGTACTCAGGCACTTTTTTCTTTAGACTAGTGAAATGTTGATACTTGAAGAAACATCTGCCAGTACACTGATAATAAACAGAGGCCGCCAAGTGTCGATGTTACAGAAGCACGCGGGCAAATTGTGGAGAAAAAAATATATCTTTTGGGCGGACGGCGATCCATCGCGTAACAGTTTTTGAGGCACAAACACGGTCATCATATGAGTTGTTTTCAGGGTTTTTGGCGCGTGCGTGTCGATGGCGATGGCCCACATTTTTAACTGTGCTGATGTTGCTGCTGCTGTATTTCTCAACAAGAGTCTTACGCAAAGAAAAGGAACGCTTCGCTTTTATACAAGAGTGGACACTTACATAAACTATTTACTTCTCGGGATAAGTAGGTCCTGTTTCGTGTCAATGATCCGCGCTCCCTGAAGGTCTCACTTGTTCAAACGAGATCCATGCCGTCAGAATATTGCATCAGGCTCAATCGCTTAAAGAAAGTAGCCATGTTTCGCATTTTTCATATTTTCCGATTCATTTTGAATTGACAATGAATGGTAAAAGTTGATAAAAATAATTGGGCTACTGATGTAGACCTATCTTCTCTTACCTACCACGTAATACGTGTCCGGTTAATTTAGGGTGGCGCGCTAAATCTACTTTCAGACTTTAAAGTCGTTTATCGACAATAAATTTATATCTTCCAAAATGCATGATAGAATCTCATTGCATTCATATTTCTCTACAAATACATAGTAAAAGTCCCGACTCTTGCAAGCTTGCTCATCAAAATTATGCACAAAAAAGGGTACTTGTGGTCGTAAAAGGGCCAATTTTCTATTAATTTCATTGTTCGGGTGAGTGGTGTGTCAGGTACATTCGCACTTGATACATACCAAGTTGGACACCTGATCCGATGCAAGTCTATACACAAGGCGACCCTGAGTCCGTAAAAATCTCGTAATAATAGATACGAGCCTGCACCACTGAGGCCTGGGCTGTCGTAATGCCTCACAAAGCCTCAGGGACGCGTCGCTGTTCTATGACTTCAAACCAGTCGCGAGGTCTACGTCCGCTATCGGGGTCTCGGATCCCTTTAGTATTTGTGTTTATGTAATTCTGCTTTAACTGAAAACGTTGAAAAAAAAATCTCGCAAAACGTGGTAAAAACTGCAAGCATTATTTGTATATCCATCTATTATACATGTCCTTAACTCTCAAAGGAAGCGCAACCCGTGTTATTTTTCAAATGCCACTAGATCACACCGCGTGAATTTTGATTTTGAATCTTTATAAATGACAAATTTCTAATTAAAAAATCCTACATTAATTTCCAAGGTATATAGAAGTGTAAAATGGAGTTGACTAATAGTAAGCGTGATGGAAGGTTGAGTGCAGTCGTTATAAAAACAAAAGATCTCTCGCCCGAGTGCCTCGCAGGTGAGAGTGCTTTCACCTTTCTCCTGGCGCTGTTGTCTCTCTTCTCGTGCATCAGCCTCTCTCGCTCGTTCTTTCTCCCAAGCAGCTTTTACTCTCGATCGCCTTCCACCGAGCTTCGGAGAAAGCAGTTCTGACCTCGTACTCTTCCTTGCTCTCTTACCATGTTACGAAGTCATCAACGCCCTTGGATGCGGGACTTAATTTTGAACTTCAGTCATTTTTTACAGACACCACAACGCACCACACGTAATATCCACTGGTGTAATCTCTGGCGGGTCCGGAAGCCAGATAATTGATTGAAAAAGGTCCACTTTTCATCACGTTTCTTAACTTCTAAAATTAATTGGAATGTTACAAGGTATATCAAAATATAAGAATGTATAAAATAAATCAAACCTACAGGGAATATAAAATTGTTCAAATTTTTACTTGAAAAAAAGACATGAATTTACCCTGTGTTTTAAGGGAGAGTTTTACTCTTGACAATAGACCTTTTTGAAGTAAATAATTGATTTAAAAACAAGTATTGTTGGATGTAGAATGCGAAATTTCGTCATGAGTTTCATAGTCTCCGTGCGATCGGGCACGGGCCTACACATCCAAATGATTGAGCAATTGCAAACGGGGTTCGGCCCGGCCTGGATCTCGGGCGCTAACCCCGGGCCGAATCAAGGCCGGGTGCTCGGCTCTTACTTTCACGCGTTAGATGGTGCTCGTAAGAACAGGATTCGGGGCCATTCAAAGATTGTGCAATTTTTAGTTTCCCTTGTACTTTTTTCGGGAAACCCCTTGATCGTACAACGCGTGTGGGAAAACCCAAGTTCATGATCGTCTGGGGTTATTCCGACTGCTAATTATCCGCTGGTAAACAAGTTTGACATGCATTTTAGAGCCCACGATTTTTTTGGATGGCACCTGATCGGTGTCTTAAAATTTTCATATTGTGAGAATAGGTTTTTTTTTTTTTAAAGAATAGCCTATTTCCTAGTCCTTCTCGTTTAGTTATATAACTCATTGTATCATTTAAGTAATGGGCAGATGTTGGATTTTCTCATGAAACGTATTTTAAGAAACAGAATGTTTCACATGGGTGAGTGGAGGTCAACGAAACGGCTGCGGGCTGCCAGCGTAATCAGAGTGCTCTATGTCTATAGAGCCTAGATAGCGGTCGCACCACACCGGTCGAGCACACAACTTTAACATAAGCCTAGCCACCGATAGACAACCAGGTCGTGCCTACGACCCGGTGGCCTTGCTTTCAGCGCTGGACCGAGACAACTTGCGAAACTGGCTGCTGGATTATTTTCGATCTCTGCTATCCACACGTCTTTGGAATCCCTATCTATTCCTTTTTACTCCTATGTATTTTTTTACTCCTTTCTATTCCTTTCTATCCGTTCGGTGACTCGATATATCGCCCCGGGCAGAATTTATCCGATGAAATCGAATCTTAAAAAAATCTCTAATCAAACAATGCAATATCAAGTAGAAATTACTCTTTATATTCTACAAAAAAATCAAGATATTAACCTAAATTGATTTTTGAAGGAGGCTCGGAAGGAGGTGGATTGATACATGGAGGCATGATTATAATAGAGGGTCGAGATGACGAAATCGTTCCGGCCTTAATTCGTCACTCTAAAACTTGCGCAATATCCGACGCTAGTGTCCTTAATAAAATTTTGAGTTCAAAGCCTGGTCATTGCCCCCGACCTATTTGCGCGCGCTCTGGCATCACCGTTTTTCCATCTCTCTCACTCTTTTCACCTTCCTTCCTCTCTCTTTCTCTCTCTTTTTCCTTCTCTTTTCTTATCTCGACTCGCGTATCGTTTCTTTCTCTTACCCAATGCTTCCATCGTTTGTCTTTCTCAAATTGTTTCGGTCGTTCAGTCTCTGGGTCGATGGGTAAATCCGTAATACGAATCTGCTTATTGTCCGTCTTAATCATATTTTTACACGGATGATCAAACCTGTTACATTGTATTGTTTTCACCGAGGAAATCCGGTGACTCGTTAAACAATGATTGACAAACGGCAAACTATATTTCCTTTACAAATCAAGTATCGAGAAAGGATCATAATTTTGAGCCTTCGGATAGTGTAACCTCACATAAAATATTTCGCTTGAGAGTCACTTGGATTTGAGCGAAGTTCAGGCGAAAAATTGTATGTGGAGTTACATATATGGTAACGACCCCAATACTGAGCCACGTACCTATAGTGATACACAACATGAAAAATAAGTATTTAAATAAATAATAATTATAAATATGTATTCAATAAGAGTCCACGTTAAGGAAAATAATTATCCGAATAAATATGCATTATTAATATTTATTAAGTAATGAGTAAAATAATTTTACATATGGTGGTTCACTTTAGCTTGGTGGCCCTACTATCGGGGCCGTTACCCTACTATCTATCCTGCGGCTCAATTCCTGGTCCAATGGAAAATTTTTTTTTCAGTTTCCGTTACTGAGGAATAACAATGTGACTATAAGGCCTGCGGATCAGGTTTTTTGAGCTATGTGAATTCCTGAAAAATTAGACTCTGGATCACGAGTTCACACACTCGTACAAAGTTTGTCGCTCACTGACGAGCAAGTCCGTTGACACGGAATATTCGCGGCTAGAAAATGTGCGAGAACCCATAGGTCGCTCACCGCTACACAACATACAGTCACACACACTATGAACATATGTATGAGACATGGCGTTATGGGTGTGTTAAGGCGTTTATCTATAGGTGTAAGCAATACGCATATAGCTCGGTTCGGTATCCTTAACATTTTACAACTCGAGTGCAAGTTGAGTGTCCCAGGATCTGAGGATAACGGAATCATCTTGGTATACAGGTGCCAGGATCCTCGAGGTTTCTTTCAACTCTCAAAGTATATCACCTTCAAATAAATTCATAAGAATAGACTTGCATTTAATTTTTAATTAATTACATTGGAAAAATTCAATTGCAGAAAAAAGTCTTTCACTGTAAATAAATCTTGAGATGTAGTTTTATTAATCAACTTGCTCGACTTGTCCCAGTTGTCGAGTCTAATTTCTTCTATCTTATTTCTAACGAGGGTATCATTTGAACTCGTAATCGTTATCCAACTTGTAAACAGTAAACACTTTCGTTGCTCCGGAAGCGGCCGAGAAATTTGGGACTCCTTTCCCCAGTGCCCCACCAGGTTCTGTTTACAAATCGTTTGATTCCTATTAGAATGTAAACTCGACTCGACAAGAGTTCCTTCCCGATAGAGTCTTCTACTCCCCTTCTTGAAACAGGAATAAGAATCTCATTAAATACTGGAACTGGATATAATCCCAATTATAAATTAATTGACCTCGTTTTTTGAGGTTACTATGTTGAAACAAATTGAACGTTTGATAAAAACAACAATCGTGCAAGAGAGAAAAACAGAGGAGGAACTTTCGCAGAGTAAAGCATGAGGGCCTTGGCATTTCGTCACTGGCCAACAAGTTGAATAACCGATGTTACGTCACTGGCACACGCTTACGAACGATCAAGTCGTTAGGGAGGGAGGGGAGAGAGTAAAGCGATGAGCTCAAGATGGAATGAGTCGAAGGAAAGGGGAAAGGAGGATCGAACCAAGGAGGAAGGGACAAGAATATGGAGGTCGATCACCTACGTACGGAGTCAGTGACACTTGGAAGCGAGGACAGGCTTTTTTTTTCTCTTTCGACGGTCACTTTGCCAAATTCACTATTGATGATAATGCCCACGTGGTCGGACGATGGTCTTTCCGTGACTCGTGCCTGGCGTTCGAATGCCGATCACGACATGTCGCACATTCCCCGATTGAACTTCAGGTTGAGAATCGTCAAGACACTGGTAAAATTCACCTGCAAGTTTTCATTCAAACAAATTCATAGTTATACTTTTTTAAATAAATTAATCTCGGGACTCAGGTTGTTGAAAGCATCCCACCGCTGTCACTTTGAGGTAGCGCGTCCCACCTCCTTCGCTTAGTACACGATTGTCTTATCCTTACGCCACTAACTCTAGATTCGCTCGTAGAGATTTAATATTTAAAAAAATAGGGTAATTTCATTTTTTGTAAAGTATTGTATATTGATTGACGTTTAGTTGCGTGATTTCTTCTAAGTTGAATTGAAGATATTAGCTCATCTTAAGAATAGATTGCGTTTAGTCAACATTAAACATTTTAAGGAACTTTTGATAAACTGTTTTGTTGGAAGAGATCGAGACGCAATATCTTTGAGTTTTTTCCCCAAGTCGGGGGCCTTGACCGCGACCCGATGGCTTTGCACGAGCTTCTAGATTCTAGAAGGCGAGCAATAAGAACAATCGGGGGCCCTTGACCCGTACCACGGGAAGACGTCGCCAAAGTTGATACTGCTTTGCGCATGCTAAACAGCCTTTTGTCAAAATGTTGTTCAGAGCCAGTGACCGAACAAGGCCAAGTGTGGCTCGTGTCTTCCTGACAAGAGTCTTTATCGTCAAAAATGGTTTCCTATAGTATTGTCTACAAAAAAGAATCGATAAGGATTCAAATATTGAAAGTCATTTTTATAATTAATTATTTCTGAAGCATTAAATATAAATTTCCCTCTCGATTTTTCGTATTTGATTTTCCGTTTCGCTGACCACTTTCGTGCTCGTTAGAGCAAAGTCTTTAATTTAGTGATGAGAGTCAATTACAATTGGATGGCCCTTGATTATTTATTCTAATATAAATATGGTGTAAGAACTCGCTCAGGTGAGAAAAATCTCTTTCCTCAAAGTCGTGGAAGGAACTCGTTCAGCTATTCGACCCCGAAAAATCTGGCCCCAATGAGCAACGAGACTCAAGAATGCGGTCGGCCCAGTAGTCGAACATTCGGTTTCGGATCAATTAAGCGCTCCACTAACACACTACTATTTTTGTTCGTATATCGCACCCCTTCAATCTAATCATACATTCATTATATTAAAAACCCCATTTTATTGTTTTTCTGCTTTTTATCAAAAGTCTCTATCACAAAACTAGACAAAAAATTGCACAATTAAAAAAGTTTATGAAAATAGGGTTAATCTCTTGGGGTCGAAAGTGAGATTCTAACCGGTATATTTCTTTAATATGCGAATACATATATGAATAGCATTATTTATGTATCGTAAATCTGCTTCACGCGTTGTGATTTCACACGACTAAGAACTTGGGTCGCTCCGGGTCGATGGACACAGATCTTCGGGGGCATCGTCGTATACTCTAAAGACGAACTCTTCCGCATACCCTGTTGCACTAATCGCCGGGAATCTTGCGCTTAACGTAGGCACGAAAATAGCTCGCTTGTAGGCAGAAAGGGCTAGGAGTAGGGGCTCCAAAATCCCCCTTGGTGTACCATGCCAAGTGACCGAATATATCATGATCTATTCAAAATCTCTACCAATACCTTAAAATTAAAATAAATGTACAAATTTCATTCAGAAAATTTTCTTATTCCTTGTGAAACAAAGTATTGAAAAGTATTGCATCTAATACTCTTTTCGCGAACAATTATTGCGCAAACCAGGAGAGAAAACTGATAAAAAAACCTATATTTTCGAGCCGCTTTTTCGGCACCAAGGAAGGCCGCTTTCAGGTTAGACGATTAGAGAAACCCTCCATCTACATTTTACAGTGCAATTATTAGCAGACGAAATTTATAAATATTTTGTATAATTTATTTATTATCTGCCATTGTGTATTAATGTTATTAATAAATCATTAAAGGATCACTCAAGTAATTGTAATAAAAAGTTGGAAAGTTATAGACAGTTGGAAATTCAAAACTTGAGATATTATGTCTTTTCTTCATGGAAGTTAGAGCGGACTGGGCGAGAATCGGGCCGAAGAACGTCTCTATGTACAATGTCTACATATTCACTCGGTGCTGGTGACTGATTTCCGGACGAACGAAAACCTAAGCTGGTAGATATGTAGATAGGCGTGCCTTTTTGTAGTTAAAGTCTTTTGTGCCGATGAATTAATTTTTTCATTAGGAATCCAACAATACAAAAAACTAATTTTTCATAAAAACATGTAGATAGACCCCTTCTTCAAAAGTACGGCAGAGTTTATTTCCAAATAGGGGAAACATTGGGATGGGATAAACCCCACTATTACATTTTTTTTAACTTGATCCCATTTCATTTCTAGATACTGTGCTACTTTCACGTCTTGATATTATTAGCATTTGAAATGCTAATCAAAATGTTTTTCGTTATATGTCACTTCTATTTAATCTTCATCTCGCGATGTCATATTCCTTTATTTGGACCGAAGTAGAGATATATTTAAATGTAACTAATATTGTTATCTGGAGTGATCCACAGAGCAATATTATTATGGAAATAGTTTGTATTATTTGCGTCTTGCGAAATAGAAAGAGCTCGAGATGAAGTATTATGGGATAAGCATGGGGGAGGGGGTTGAGCGGGAGTAAATTTGCCCGGGACATATTCGCATACCTAAAAATAGGTCGACGGTACACTGCTTGACTTCCTCGTTCATTGTCGCGAATTTGGTTCGCCTAACTGTATATTCGCGGCTCTAGTCGCCGCGCTTACCGGCCCCGATGCATTTGTCTATCGATGCGATCGGAGTGCATAGACATAGACATAGACATGGTTCAACGCACACTCGCTTCCTGAGGTGGGGCAATTGGAACGCATTTCTCCTTCAAGGCAAACTAATTAAACTAAATTATTTAAATACCAATCAATATTTTATCATGCGACATTATCCAAACATATCACTCTTTTATTTACGTTTTTTGTGGCATTGAACGATCCAAGAATGACAGGAAACGTGCAAAATGTTGATCCATGAGCGGAAGTCGATGTGTGTGTAAAAAAATCGCGACCCGGAAACTGTGCCCACGGAATAGGTAAGGGGGCACGTCGTGCATCCATGGTGACTATCGGTCCCTTTACGTCGGCGTTGTTGTACTGACATTAGCATTGATAACGGGGTTAGGAAGTTCAATGAACTGCAGAGTGCACGGTAAGCGAAGAACGATCGAGGAAACAGAAGGGGAAGAACCGAGAACTCTGCGCAGAGTGTTTCAAATCGTCCGTTACTTTTTGCGAGCATCGTCCTCGGAAATCCTTTTCCCTCGATGCAAAGAAAATTCCCATAAACGTCTTATTGATCAGCTTATCAACAAATGTCACAAAAATAAGAAATTTGATTCAGTTTAATCAACTATCCTTGCAAATAAAGTACACGTTGATAAGTGTGTAATTAAATTGTAGACGATACTCTCAAAATTTGAATCAATGACTTACCTCTCGCTAATTAACATTTAGAAAATAAAACTCGGCCAGTCGAGTTTTATAATGTATACATGTGGGTGCTTAATCTTTAAGTGGAAATCCATCTTGGGTTGTACTCGAAACTGGACTCGGTCAGTCGTTCATTGGCCCCCGATGCGCACCGCTGACCGAATAACCAAATTCGTGCTTGCCTACTTTCCTCGTTACGTAAGTGACTCTTACGAGCATGGAAAGTGCGGGAAACACGATAAACGCGGCATAATTATATGTTTGTAGATGTAGACTTGTATAAGAGTCGGCAAGACAGCTATCGATACTCTTGTCTGTTGCTTTATCTCTCCACTCTTTTCGAAAACTTTCTTATCACTTACTCAAGTCTTTAATTTCGTGACCATCTGAACCACCACTCTAAGCTCTAAGCGATGATAAGTACACATAAGACTAAATAGAATTCGTCTGAAATTGAAATCAAAATTGAAATCAATTTTCAAACTTGAAATCTTGATACATCGATTGCTTCTCGGAGATAAGGAGAGACGTAATACCTGTACCTGCTACCTCCATAGAATACTTTCTCCGATCGGCATTGTGCATTGTTTCGTGCGATACCTCTCGCGTGCCGGGCTTTCTCCATCTGTCTATCGAGATATCCTCCTCATTCTCTCGCATCTTGTCACCGATTCTACAGAATCAATTCCACCTCCACATACTTTATGGTTTCCGACAGTCATCGCGAAAAATCGTAAATTAGCCGCGACCGTTAAGCTTTCCCTGGAATACATAGTTTCTAATTAATCGCCACTAGTAACCGTCAGAACGAAAGTTGGCAGACTTTCGGACAAATTCATTTTTCCTGTTCCTGCTCTATAATCTCCTCATCTAGAGAAATCTGGTTTATTGAGATATTTCTAGACTAGACAAACATTATAAACAATAATTAGAGTTGCGATTGCTTTTTGGGAAAGTAGATGATCATTGACCAAATTAAAGTTACGTGTCCGGCGGTGGAAATTTCGCTGGATTACGTAAGCTGGATGCATCGTACCCTCGTCATATAACTCTCGTTGTGACATCCCCATTCCGCACTTTACCCCCTTCCTCAAAGCTGGGTTTATCCTCCGTGGATGTGGAGCAGTGAGGTGAGTGACCGGCGTCCAGGCGTTCACCGGCCTCAACTTTACCGCCCCACCCACCCCCGCTTTTACCGCCCCCACCCTTTAACACAGAGAGTACTAGGCACGCGAATCAGCGCACTCGATCCCCGGATTGGACCTGATTACTCGGCACTTATGAATTTGGAGCGGCAGATCTGGAACGACCGAGCGGTTGACTCACTATGCATGCTCCTAAACGACGTGTCGTAAGAGTCTGCGGTTTTACTGATTACTTATGATAACCATCCAACCAGAAAAAAATATTTTCGTTTTGATTGTAACATTGTTAACAGTTTTTCATTTAAAAGTATTTTTCTGAAAGTATTCGTGAATCTGATATTATATTTATCGCAAACCTAAGCTGCTGTGATATAAATCTAAAAATGCTGTATTACATCGAAAATTGAGGTTGAAGTAATGGATGGAAAGTTTTGGAGCTGCTAATTTCTGTAAATGGAAGTATCGAACCGGATAGCTCTGATTAATAATTTCTAGCAGATTTCACTCGTAATTTGATTATACCCCTATACATTTATTTCTGTTGGCCAGATTGAAAATATATTACTAATTGCTTTATATAATATCAATTTTGCCATATATTCGGTCGGGGGGTATTGTAATTTAGTTGAAGAGAAATAAAAATTTGATCGCAAAAAACTAAAACTACAGTGTACATTATTTTGCAGATCAACAAAGTACAAGCAGTATGCACGTCAAGTTCGGTACAACCTAAAAGTATTTCTAAAAGTATCGTAAGTGAATCATAACCAGTAATGTACGTTAATGACGCATTTTTTCAATTTTATTGGCATCACTTTTATAACGTACTTTAGTGGTACTGGCAAATGATAATATCAAGCCAAACTTTGCTTTTTTTCTTCATTGTAAATAATACCGAGAAACTAACAAGAAAGCATTTTTTTGATAAGGCTATATAATTTCCCCTAATCAGGTAATTCAGACACGATCACTATCGAAATCTGCTCAAACAAAGACAAGCCATCACTCCTCACGTACACCCTACGTGTCTTTTTCTAAAATCTCCGGTCATCGGTTGTCGCCAACAGGAAGTCTCAGCTTTACCATCGTGTTTTTCTTGAGCGACAATGAGTTTCATTTAATTTGAACGTGCCCGCTTGCGTATAAATGTACGCGGCCAGAAAATATCGTGAAGTAAGTGCGTTGACGCCCAGGTCCCTAACCTTGTGTATCTCACGTAGATTTGTATGTGGGTAGCTTGATTAAATGTGTTTGTGATGGCCAATGGTCGTGCCGATGACCGATCAAAGAGGAGTTGAATACGCGATATACGTAACCGTCCAAGGCACACGGCCACTGACCGAAGAGACCAAACCCGAGCATTGTCCTCTCGAGTTTATTTTACGATGGGAATGTACGTTCAATCGGGCAAGTATCTCACTCGTTTCTTGTTCACGCGGCTCTCAATCACAACCAGAATTCTGCAACCCTTTTGTGAAAGTAACTAACGATTCCGACCCTCGTCAATCGGATTTCCGAAATAAAAGGGTTGCGAAAGTGGAAAACGTTGAGCGAGTAAGAATCGGGGTTTTTTTTACCTCTACTGACTACTCAATTGACCTTTTGGTCACTGACCGCTCGAAAATTTCTGATAATTTCAGTTGAGGGCCTCTCTAGTTTAATTTGTAAGGTAATTTGCAATATTGATGGTCAATCTCTGTTTCGATTACTGTACCTTTGGCCAAAGGTGATAAATTTAATTTCTAGAGTTTAAAAGCCTTTTACAATTTTTAAAAATACGAAAGTCGTTTGCCATAAGGAAAGAGGAAGAGAATGGCTTTAACGCCTTGGAGACCGTTTTTCCCACCGAGGGGAGGTCGCTTCTCAGTGGGTAGTTCGTCGATCTTTGCTCGACCGAGAGTGACTTAACGATTAGATGCAAATTGCTCTAGCGGTACGGGAACACCTACCTTTATGTACTCAAACCCCGTAAATGACCAGGCGCTCCGTTAAAGTGAACTTTACTGCAAGTAGATTTTACTTTACTTATTTTCTGTATTTTACAACAAAAGTCATTATGATGATTGGATTAATCTATTCTATATAGTCGGTAGTTATTACCAGTAAATTACCTCCTCTAAAGTGATAATTGTTTCAATATACCTGCAGGTACCACCAGTAAAGTACATCCAGAAAGTCTCTGGAGTATAGTGTACACTGTACAACAAAAGAAAAGTACCTTTAGTAAATCAAACCAGTAAAATGCCAATTGAGATTATACTTTAATAGTGTAGATGTCAGAGAGTGATCATCGCGAATGAAAAAAGTCGAAAAGTCTACTATGGTTGAATTTAGTTCCGGCACTAAATTTGAGGAGCCAGACAATCCAAGAACTGAGCGATGAAAAAGGCGCACTAAAATTGCGGTTCACGGTCAGATCCAAAATGTGTCGTCGAACTTTGCCAATTCTCTTTTGGCGTTGCTCCTCGGACGTCTACCTTCCATACAAGCTGTCCTTGAACGAGGAACGCAGGATCGCTTCCTGGTCACGTTGTCGAGTTCCTTACTCCCGATGCCCTTCAAAGCTAGAATAATCCTGATTAAACTCGTCTTTTAAATTTAAGTTCTCATTCCGAACCCATCAATTCTTGCTATATAATATTCTAATCAGATATTGGTCCAATGTTAAATTCTCTCATTATAATAAAATTAAAAATCAAAATCAGCTACAAGAGTCTTTGGAATGTTTATATCTTTTATATCTAATTATTGTCGCAATTTTTTTGGCCCGGAAGAATGCTTCAAGGATGGTGGGGATTGTCTCGAGGTCGAACAATTTTTGAGTGGTCGGCCAAGTGGCTTTCGATGAAAAAGCGAGTCTCCTTTAACGCTGCGTGGAATATTCTCGATTTCGAGGCATCGTCGACGAAGAGCGATGAACTCGGTCACCGGGCAACAAACTACAGGCTCATTGGCGCACGTACACATAGTTATGAGTACAACACAAACTTTCAAGTGTTACACAGGCAAGCATCGGTTCTGCTTCTTCCTTCATCCGTATATAACGTAACTCTGCCAGTAGTTTTATTAGTTTTCAAACGTGAATTTTTCAATCTTTCTTCTTCGTCTTTACCATATCGAGTCTTGAGAAACGAATAGCATGGATCTGCACAAGAGCAAAGTCGATATAACAATAGATCGACTAGAGTCTAGACACTCTAGGTCTAGGCTCTAGGCTTTAGGCCCTTTAGGGTCCAGTCTAGATTCTAGAATCTAAAATGTGGATAGCCTTCAGTTTCGAATTGTAAATCTCACCTTGTCCCTTCAGCTTATGTTACGTCTTTTTTTAAAACAACTTTGTTCCTTTCAGTCATCTCTGATGACAAAAAAGACAATATGCAAAAGATGTAGACAGTGAGCAATGGGCTTATAGCAAGGTGTCATTTTCTCTTTCATTGGTATTGTCATTCTATTGTTTGAATTTTGCAAATGTTTTCAGAAAATTATTATGAACTTACTCAACAATTTGCTTATTTTATAAGTCAGTCATTTCTAATCTATTTTCAGTAATGTTATGCTAGTTTATGTAGGCCTCTAAATCGGCTTTCGATTTTCGAGCTCTCTCTGGTTGCACAACGCCTCGAGTTTCCCGACAAAGACGTAACTTCCCAACGTCAGTATAATTGGAAAAACATTCTCTTCATCCACAGTTACGTCATTTCACGGAGGGGAATACCTGTTTCTTCCGAGTTGGGATCGAGATCGTTCTCGGGTGATAATTTGTTTACTAGAGTCTCATAGAGGACATTGGCCTCACGCTTCGTTTCGGTTCAGAAATGAGGTCATGTTTTGACCATGTGACGAGCAAGTGACTCCCCTTCTAGATGGAAAATACGTCCTCGAGCACTAATGGAAGGTTAAACAACATAATCCCTCCAAACACATTACTCAACTTAATAATCTTTATTTGCTGAAGCAAACAACTTTAGAATTACAAAGTTCCTAAGCATTACTTCAAGATTGGATCTTGTTTTGCTATTACCAAGAGATTTCCAAGTAATAATTTTTAAAATAGCTTGCCAGAGTACTTTTAGATGTAGTTTACTGGTGGTATCTTTAGTTTAGCTTTAATGATGACTGGTACCAAAATTTAAAGTATAAACCAATCAACAATGTATAGAATAAACATGTATAGCAAAATAATAATTTGGAATTTGTCGAGTTTTTATTCTGCACCTATAATTCCATGGAGCGACTTGTACGCAGAGCTCAGACAAACGGTGGAAAGGCTGTAGCTTAACCGTTGCTGCATAGAGCGTTGACGTCGACACTAGTGTGGGTTACCTGGTTAGTGACCGGCCAACCGAGTTCACTGGCATCGCATCGGTCCTCTTCTAGGTTGGCTAATCTCATAACCAACAGAGAGCGAGTTTTCTTTCTTCTCTTTCTTCTTCCCTAGCATGGAATTCTCTTATGGCTTATGCCTAACCTAGCTCTCCTGATTCCATCTTGCAAGGAGATTCCCTTCCGCGCTTTGCGCCCGCAATCTTGAACTAAACCAGCTCGACTCCATAGTGTGGCTGCGATTGCCAGCCACGGCCTACCTACGCGATCCAGTGCGAAAAATCGATTATGGTGTCATGAGCTATCATTATCGACGCCGCGCTCCGACGCGTCTTTTGCACTCGAAGAAAGTGCTTTCTCCGACATTTCTCGTCATGCTCTTTTCCTACTTATTGCGCTTCGAGAGACAGAGTGAAAACAATCTAGATTCTAGGGGAAAAGAGTGAGATTTTTTTATAATGAGAATATAGTTTTTTTAAATTGATCCTGTTTCTCATAAATTTTTCATTTTGTAAATGCAAAAATTAGAATGTAGTTGGACTTGTCAACATAAAATAGGGCGAACATTTTTGGACGAATGGACAAGTTTACTATTCAGAAACAAAATTTCCGGAAGGAAATGGGACACGCAATCGATTTTGACCGAGAAAAAGTCGGTGGCCGAGACTCACCTTAATCGATTAGTCGTAACCTCTGATCGATGGGGAGTGACTAATCGTCGTGATGGATAGAGAAGTTTGACTACATATTAAATAGTCAATTTAGTAACACCGGTAGAAAGAAAGGCGTAAAAGACTTGAAATCAGAAACACGTATATTTTGCCTCGAATTTATCACAACCAAAACAAAACGATGGTTGGCACCGATTCCTAGGATCTTGGGTCACTAACCAGATACAACACGTAGGTTAAAAGTTTGTTCACATCATCGGTAAACGGATGTGCTACAGTTTTTGTGATTCTTTTCGGAATGTTTAAGAATTCTATTCGTCAGCTTCCGGTCACCTGATGGCTTCATTTTACATTTTAAATTCTTTCTTTTATTCGTGAATCAAATTCCAATCGTCATCAAATATAAATAGTCGGTTAACTCTTGAATCACTAAACTGAAATACTAAAAAATAATATATGTTTGTATTGCAGTAATGCATTAATCATAAAATTATCACGTAGTAGAAATATAAAGATGACAGATTTTTCAAAGGATTTCTTTTAAAGATTGAGGAAACAATAATTCAGTGCAGGTAAACAATAGTTACGTAAGGCTATTGAATTCTTACTGATTCTGTTGACAAAGAGTGGAGTATAATCGGATGAGATAATCTGATGGAATTGCCATGACCATCGGCCCTCGAGGTCAGTCTTATCGGTGGAACCTGTAACGAAAAGAACTGCGTAGGATTCTCGCGTAGGAGGCAACGAACTTTTGGCAATCTGGGTCAGAAAAATAATCTGTCCCAAGAACGAGTCAACCCAATATAATCAGTCCGACTCATCGCTTAAACTTACCACAAGAACGGGCATCGCTGAGTTCACTTGTCGAGTCGGGATACGAGTGTCAATAAGAGGTAATACCAACATTCAAAAATCACACCGTCTAAAAGTGTTCTAGTCTGATTTACAAATTGATCCCATGACTCATTAGAATATTATTTAACAACTAAGATGAATTGTTCCAATTGGTAGCATACATTAGTACTTTTGTTTTATTTATCCCTAATACTGACGGTACTTGTACCACATTGTTAGGATAATTTGTTTGGTATCAATTTGTTAGCACCCATGTTCTTAGTACTGCTTTTGTCAATTACAGTACTGGTACCACTTACTGGCAGGTACTCTTCTGGTCAAATTTACTTGGGGTCCTTTTCTGGTGTACTCTACTGTTAATATTTTACGTGGGGTATTTTACTGCTAGCACTTTTTCAGTGTTATTTCCCAATGTTGTTTTACTGAAGTTTCAAATCTACATAGAAAGAAAAATTAAGTGAATTTGTGTTCAAGAGACTTGAGGCGGAAAATAAGATTGGCGTCACTTTGCACTGTTCCAGGGTCGACGCCCGCGACTGTAGGCATAGTTTGTCGTTATGTCATTCATGCTCTTACGTAGTCACCTAAGCGCGTACGTGTTTACGCTTACACACGTCTGTCTCTTGTTCTTGAACTTATAGAAGCGTAAAAGAACAGTTAGAAACCCTCGTGCCAGTGGTTAAGGATTCATCCAGGCTGAGCCGTTTACGCCAAATTGTTTATGCAAACGATACTACGTCGATATAACAACGCGAAAGGGATTTAATTGCTTGAAAATAGAACTAACGTCTAATCAATTAATGCGCCAGTAGTAAACGGAATTTCAAGTTCGGCAAACCAAATTTGAAGTTGAAAGCCCATAAATCTCTTAAAATAGGATTTGGATTCATAAAAGGCGAAATTTTCTTAAATTTACTCGCTGCTAAATTGTAATAAATTTAATCAAGATTTTAAAATAATGGATTCTTTTCTTTTATGTTTCAGGTGAGTTTACCTTTCCGTTGTACGTGTTTGCAAGTTCTGGTCAGAAGTTTTGCAAGTACCATTATTTTAAATCGTAGTCGTTTTATGGTTTAAATATTTATATGCTATGGGTGTAACCCTGAATTTTTCTAAGGATACTCCATCAGAAAGTAATTTCCGAGTGGGATGTCGCTCATTGGGAGCAACTGCATAAAAGTTCATCTCATGTGGGCGTTTCTGGAGAATCTTGAAATGAGCGGGTTGTTGCACTGTGTGTGTCATGATATACAGTTACATCTTTGAAAATATCTTGACGTTGATGCGTCATTTTCAGGGAAACAGTATCTCGAACTTGAATAGGAACTATTCATTTTTCATTATTAAAAAGCAACAATCACTAGAAATCAACGAAGATCTTTTGAATCTATTCCATCAATGACTTATTTATCTCAAGTACAACTTAATTGCAAATCAATGTTATACACAGTTGGTCTCTATGATGCATTTAAACATTAATTTACGGTCTTTCAATTCGGCCAATACAATTCTCTTGAACAAGACCCCTATTGACTATGAATAGTCTCGCGAAATTTCAAGCTTCGTCATCGCCTTTGAGATATCTCTGAAAATCGTGCGTACACAAGTTTTCGAGTAATGAATAATGATAATGGACTCTTTATTATCATCTTCCCGTTAGAGTTGCAAACGTCAACAAGAATCGTACAAATTTCCAGTTTTTAAATGAATTCTTTTCAAGACGGGAGTTTACTCGTCGCTCGTCGTCGACCGACATAAAGGTACCTTTGCGTACGAGGCTTTTCCATCAGATATAGGGTCATTGTCCGCGGAAACGTAAAGACAGCTTGCTAAACGAGCAACAGGATCAACGAACCCCGGGAGTTTATTCCTGGTGACGAGGTTCCTCCAAAGTTTTAAGGACTTGGAACTTACTAACTGGGCGTGGTCCCACCTATGCGTGGTTGGTATCAACCTATAAGCCAGAGAACCAGTCAAAATCAAGACTTGAGATCTCCTCCGAGGCTTTCTCATGGAAAACGTTGTCGTAGATCAGGATTATTGGGTTTGGAAAGAAAAAAAGTAAAACTGGAAAGAATATTATAAAGATTGTTTAATATAAAAGCAATGGCATTCATCCCACTGCTGCCAACATTAATTTTGCTTAATTTTTAACTGGTTATCTGATATAATTTAATTGATCTTTAACGTCCAAGTACCTCATCTAATCAGTTTAATTCCTTTATTTACCCTCCGGTATTAAGCTCAAAAGTCCCAATTACCTTCGACATAACAATGAGAACGGAAGCATCATTAGAACCTGCATAACCTCTTATTGTGTAAAGAATCAGTTTTCTTAGTCTGATGAGTTGGTGTTACGATCAAAAAAGTCTGAGGAAGGAACTCGCTCGAGTTCAAGGACTCGCGCAAAGGGGGACAATAATTCTGCTCTCGGTGAAGAGGGATGATGGTATAAGGGCATCCAGGATCATTACACCTAGAGGTAGGGCATTGCACCGTGCCTGCCTGACGACGTGGAAGTCTTTGGCCGCGCTTGCAACTTCGCGATGCGAACGCAGCAAAGATTTGCAGAGTTGCATCGTACAGTGACCCGCCCTACCGTTAGGACGGCCCCGAGGATAAAGTCCCCTCTTTTCTCTTTCTTCTTCTTCTTTTACCCATTACCCCTCCCCTTTTGATGGTCCCAACTCCCCCTGACAGAAACTTCAAGAACCTTCCTATGCACCGGGAAGCGAAAAGTGCACCTAACTGAAGGAGTCGTTTCTCTACACTTGGAAGGTGTAACGTATAACCGATTTACCTATTTTACCGTTGAAAGATCTGAAACGCTTACCTAATTTAAAAAAAATTCAAGTCGTATACTTTTTTTGCAATTATTGTTGTTTTAATTACTAAATAAAGATGGTAGTAATAAAGTATTAAATGTTATAATAAACTAAACAAGGAATGTGGATGCACTTGCACTCACAGTCGTTCAAGGCTTATTTTGATGTTTATTTACCAGTTAAAAATAAAGTTTGATTAATTCACTGGATTTAAATAAAATGACGTCCTTTCTGTCTCGCTTGCTCCCTCTGTTCGCTAATCGCGTTCTTCTTTGCGATGTAGAACCTTCGATGCGATTGACCTCCCGATCTTGAACGCCAAGCTGACGCCCTGGCCTTTTCCTTTATACGCTCAGGAATTTCTGACTCGTCGGCACAACGTCAGGGACTTGCGAGCATCGTCGAGAGAGAAGGCAAGAGAAATAAATAGAAAGGGCGCGAAAATTCACAGGTTGAAATTTAATTCACGGTATCGTTGCATTCGTGGGTTTTTCAAGTATGATTATAATTTGACTTTTAAATAAAAAATTTTAATTTAACGTTTCTCTGGTTTGGCCGTATGACTTGATCTGGGAAAGCTAATTTACTTGACTGACTCCTTTCAAATTTGCTTCACCTACCTGTATTGAAATCCAATTATAGAATCATTCCCATTGAGCAGTGTCCCACGCCCCTTGCCCCCTTTTCTGTAAAATCTTACAATTAAGCGGTCAGAAATATTAAGGTTGTATAGTAATTCAATTAGCAACAATAGGTTCGGACTATTAGAGGTAATAATGACCAAATCTATATACTATTATACCTGAACGTTTGTGACAACTTTTAGAAAAGAGAATGGTAACCTGAAAAGCTTCAAAATTTGCCTTGAAATTGTACATTCAAATTACATATTATTGAAGATAGATTTCCATAGGTGGGGCATTGGGTCAGTTAGCTCTCCTTAGGGTTCGTAAAATTTTATCTGAATCGTATAAACTTATTAGTACCGAAAGGGTGTCACCAGATTGTATATCTTTCTCTAAGAAGCTTAAATCCTCCCAGGAATCCTCTGATGACTCTCTGAGGTCAGAAAAGAACAGCTAAATAAATCCCAAACTATAGGAACTCTGGCTCCACGGAAACGAAAGGTATACAGGCAGGTATAATGCAGGGAGCTGAAGAGAGTTGAACCGAGAATTAAGATAGGTTATGGTTCTTCTGACAATTGCACTTGTCGATTTGAATTCAAATATTTTCGTATTGTGTTTCTTATAATCTACTATCTGTCCAAAAAGTTTAGGCACCCGGTTTTTGTATAGATTTTTGTGAAAATCTCAGCAAAAAAAAATTATGAAAATATGAGACAACATGCATGTTGCAATTGAAGCTTTTGCCAATACTGATACAGAGTTTCAAAATGTTCAGATGATTAGTGATTATTTCCTGGCTAGTGAAAGATGAAGAAGCACAATAATCATATGCTCATATCAGAATACTCAACTTTGAATGGCTGTAAGTCACTGAAAATAAATTATAAAAATTCTGCAAAAAATATATATAAAGCCTTTGGTATTTTTCCAAGAAGAAAATAATATTGTAAACATTTCACCACTGTGCACAGAAAGGATCGACGAAACCCATACATTTTTTGTCGAATTTTTATAATTCACCAGTCAAAGTTGAGTCTTCAGATATGATCATATGATTATTGTGCTTCTTCACCTTTCATTCGCCAGGAAATAATCGCTAATCATCTGAAAATTTTGAAACTCTGTACCAGTATTAGCCAAATCTTCATCTGCAACATACATGTTGTCTCATGTTTTTAGAATTTTTTTCTGCTGACAGTGTCACGAAAATATGTACGAAAATAGCGGTGCCTAAACGCGGTGCCCTAATGATTAGTATAGTTAGTAGTTTAAACTTAATTAAACTCTTCAATTCTTGATGCAGTTATATTTTACAAATTTAAATTTGAGTTTATTGTAACTTGGAAGCTTGCAGTTTTTAATAATATACCATTTGTGATGCTTTTTCAATTTGGAACGCGTCCAACTCTTGATGATTTAATTTTGTGTAATAATAAACAAAGGCCGGTTCAAAAATATGTGACGCTTTCCAGTTAACAATCAAAGGGCCATTTACATCATACATTCTACACAGTATTAAGTATTTCATTTTAAGACAGTATGGAAAACACTTTATTTCAGCAATACTTTATAAAAATATATTTATCGCAATGGATCATAGATTATATTATGATTTGGAATTTGCTGACTTTAATCTGAATCATGTTTGAGGAATTTTTCCAAGTTGTAAGTTCATTCTGTTGACCGAATTCATTACAAATCGCGCAGATAATCTATGCTTAAATCACATAATTATTTGCTACACAAATATGTTGTTTTTCAAATGGAATAAGAAGACATGTATCTTACCGATTTATTGTTCAAATTTGTTGACAAAGTTACGAATATTTGAATTTAAAAAATTGAAAATGCGGATTATCAAAAAATAGTCAACATTTTTGTTAAAAGTGTAATATTTTCTTAAATAAAGACTTTTTCTCTCTGATTCTGAAACAATTTCTCGCCGCATTTCGAAATTTATTGGAAAATTTTTAAAAAGCGCAAAAGGGACAAATTGGCGGCAATTTTTCTGGAAATATTCAAAGACAATTCATTCAAAATTGCACTGTTTTATTTTTTTATTTTTTTCTAGATTCGCCATAATGTTAATAGTATATTTCTTGATATTCTGATCTGTGCCAGCGCCTAGGCGTGAAGAAAGAATTTTTTGCCTGAAAAACGAAAATTCACGTTTTTTGCCTAAAAGACACAAAAAAGCACTTTTTTCGGTCTCGCGTTATTTTCAAGAATATTGCAAACATTTAGAAAATTCTTTAAGATTTGACTTTTTCACACTAATTTTTCTCTCTTCTTACCAAGGTGCTGGCACATGACAGAATGTCACGAAATATACGAAACTAGAAAAAAATCAAGAGAAAAAGACAGTAGAATTTAAAAAAATTGACTTTGAATAATTACAGAAAAACAGACGCCATGTTGTTACTTGTGAACTTTACTTTTGAACTACTAAAATATCATTTTGAAAATTTTGGAAGTATTTCTTAGCTTTAAAACTTTAAAAATGCACTTTCAATTAATTTGGAATGACAACTAGGTCAGGTCCACTTCGTTTTTTCGCCACTCTACTCTAGAAATTAAAAAAAAAGATTTTCAAATCATGAAAGTACACCTCATAAAAACCACTTGTTTCTATAGTTTTCTCAGAATTGTCTATTTTGAATCCTATTTTATTTTCAAATCGCACATAGCAAAATTATTTTATTTTATTTCATAATGTCATTTGATAAATCTCATTTTGATTTTTTAATTATAATGTCATTTTTTAATGCTCAAAATGTCATTGTACATTTTTTAATGTCATTTTTATAATGCCATTTGATGTCATGTACTTGCTGCGGCAAGGTTCAGTTTGTGGCGGATGTTGGTCAGCCCGAAAGCTTTATACCCCAGCATCACGTATACTCCAAATTTTGTAAATATTTGTTGCTTCATATGAATATTAATGAATTGTTAATAATTACCATAAATTTCCAGGCACTTTGCAATAATTTTAATAATATTTCTAGTAACTTCAGAGATATTTTCGGTAAATTCAAAGATATTTTTGGTAAATTTGATTTTTTTCAAGAATTCAACTTCCGAAGTTAGGGATCAAACTCTCTAAGTTTCCATCGTAAGTCAAAGTTTCTATGAAAGTACTGCTAGGCCAGTTTTTCAAGGGCTACACTACTTGTTAATAACTTCATTTCTATTAAGCTGCGCCCTCGCCTGTGCCCAAACATCTTTTAAGACTTTTAACTGGGTTACAAGAGAAACTTCTCGACCCGGCGCCAAATATCAAGTTAATATTCTTGGGTATCTTTTCGGAAGTATACCCAAAATTCTAAAGTTTTGTTTAATTATGAATAAATCCCAGAATAGTGTTAATTTTTAAGTGTTCTGGAGCTCATTTGAAAGATAAATTTTCTTAAAATATCCGAGACAAATCAAAGAAATATTACTCCTTGTCCTTATTTTCTGGATTAATTCAAAGTCTGAAGAGTAACAAATTTGAAAACATAAAATCATTCATAAAAGAAATATTAAAAATAATTATGTTGTTTATTTTAAGAAAATTTAATTATTCATACATGATTACCAGATTCATTATTATTTTGAATCCTTATTTTTGAGTATAAATATGTTTTTAATCTTTACTCTGGCTGCAGACAGAGAAAAATGATTAAAATTTTCTCGAGACACTACGGACATTCTACGTAAAATCTAAATGTTTTAACTGTTCTCCCAATATCTTCTAAAAAAATTTAAAAAAGCACTTCAATTTGGAAATAAAATAGTATATTTTATTTAAAACACACATATATATATTTACAGCGTTACGTAAAAAGCTTCTACAATAATTCCGCCCCCCCCTCATATACGTAACTTAGCACATTATTTTTCCTGCCCCCACCCCAGGTGTTACGTTTTTTTATGAATGGCCTCTTGTAAAATTTCTATAAATGTATAAAGACTTTTATTGTATAAACAAACAGGATTCACACGCTCAACAAACGTAAATCACGTTAAGTGGGCCTCAAGCGGTCGATGAACGACAAATGTAGTGATGTCAGTCAATTGCAGTGATTGAGCGTAGGCGCGTATGGTGTCGTCGATTGCAGATGCATCAAACGATTCTCAAATGGTACGCGCTCTGCATTGAACGCACCATAGATAAAGCACACCATAGAGTGGATCACGCCAACTACTCTGACATGAGATAGTAGTATAGCAGGCGGGTTCGGTGACCGTTTGCAAACGGAAGGGGTCGGTGTACTCGCGGATATCGCGCCTGCATGTGCGCACTAAGCACGTTCATGTGCATGCTCATGTCCACCCGACGAGTGGACGCAAATTCAGTCCTTGTTGCACTCCCACGTCGCTATGTGGTCCCGTAACTTTCGCAGAACCCGGGCCTTTACCCTCACATTTGCCCCCACCCCCGTCTAAACTTCTTCACGTGAGACGATTTTGAATAGCAAACAGGATTCGCCATGATTTTTTCCTCTCCTTTTTAATCCACATTGTTTCTATTCCCACAAAGGTAAATCGAACGTTTGACTACGCCTCAGTATTTCTGAACGACTTTACTTGATTTAAATTCAGAAAAAAAAAACGTTTCCCAGAATCACAGTAATACTGTAGGAGAAATTCAAGTTTTGCAATTTTTCCAGTCTTGGAGAAATTAAGAGCGGCAAGGGATTAGAAAGTATTAAATGACTAGATGGTTAACAATTTCACGGATAGACTGTCAAAGCCAATTTTCATCCTAATCTTTGGGAAACCAAGTCTTATAAACTGCAACAGTAGTTGAGTGGTTGAATGACAAAAGGATTGAATGAAACTCTCGACCAATTCTTGTATTGCTTCGTGTGGCCCACTGAATTTTAAATCTTGGTCAAGGTATTTGGGTTCAAAGGGGTTACACTCGAAAGGATTACACTCGAAATTTGGAGGTTTTGGGGAAATTTTGCTAATTGAATATCAAGACCAAAGGAAATGGAAGAGAAGCAAAGGCTCGTGCGGAACCCTCAAATTTCCGGTCTAGTGTAAATTTACAACTTGACTCCTTAACCCTTTCCGTAACCCTTAAGCGCGTTAAAGGACCACGCCTTTGAAAACAGGGTCTAGGCCACAACGTAACGATGGGATTATTGTTTGTCGATTACGGCGAAACGACGAACCGATGAATGGTCCTCATGGGACCAATGCAAAATCTGTCGGGATACAAGAGTCCCTCCAGTCCTCGTTTGTTGTGGATTATCCTTCCGTAGAAGCCAAACAAACCGCGAATAATCTCACTGTATACCGACAAACAGAAACGGTAATCGCATTAAAGCCATATTTCAAGCAGGTACCTAATTACTCGCTAGTTTGACATCTTGTCAGCTTGCATTTATTTTCCTCCTGCTCTGTGGATATCATTTGTCACGTCAGAATGTATAGTATTTCTTTAAATTTGTTAGGATATTTTTCAATTTCAAATAGAATTGTTTTTATATCTAAAGAGTTTTAGAAATGTATACGCAAAATATGTTGGAGTCTTGATTTCAGAGTTGCTCTGCAATTAATCGACAGAGAAAAAAGCGGTTGGCCGTGGCCGCTCGCTCGTGCGAGGGTCCAAGAATATCCCGTGCAATCCTCCGTACGTTTAGATGTACTTGCAAAGATGTTACGAGGTCGGATGCGTGGCAGTTGTAGAAGAAGAAGAAGAAGAAGAAGAAGAAGAAGATGTAGGAAAAGAAGAGAAGAAGAAGGTCGATGGAGGGAAGAAATGGAGAACTTGCTAGAATAGACTTGCATCTCTCAAAGTGGCAATGCGGAGCAGGGTATCTCATCGGAACTGTGGCACACAACTCTTCATTTCTTTTTCTTCTTTTTTTTCGACAGCTTCCCTTCCAACGTTTCTTGCAAGTCTACCTTTCTTCTTACTTTTCTTCTTTTTCTATCGGCTTTCTCTCAATCTCTCCTGGTTTGACGTTGCAACCACAACATAAAAAGGACCTGTTTACTTGCACTGAAGAACGAATAGCTACAATCAGGCTGTACACCCAGAAAAAATGTTTTTGAAACTCAAATAAATATTGCACTGAAATCTTTAAGAATCTTCACTGGGTACCTTATCTCAAATTTTTTAAATAGTGTAGAAAATGAGAAAAATTCGCATTCGTTAAAATCCAATTATTTTTGTTGAGTAAAGTTAGAAAAACTGCACTAACTTAGAGCCATATACAGTAATTGTGGCATTAAGAAAGACAATTTTTGTATCTTTCATTTTTTTTCCTGGCAAAATAAATATTTGTCGATCAGAATATGTATTTGAGTAACACCACCAACAATTGTTAAAGTGGTAATTAACTAAATTTTTCAGGGACTTATTTTGTTCAGTTTTTTTCAGACCCCTCTAAAATAAACAATTTAAGCGGGAAAAGCTAAACGGTGCCAAGTCCAATCATCCAAATTGTTCAGGAGAAGCAAAAACCCTTTCTAGAGAAACAACATACAACCAATTTGCACTATGACGATATGAATATATGTTTAATAATAATATTTTCGATTGTTAAATACTTATCAATAACCATAGTAATATTATTATATAATAATATATAATGATAACCATCGAATTGTTGAAAGAATTTAATATTTTAGTATAATTCATTCATTCAGTTTGAATTATTTGAATTTTTTAAATATTTGAATACCTGAATAATTTATTCACTGAAATAGGTGTAAAAAACGAGAAAGTATGATTTTTGAAGAAAACTCATTTTCGTCAAGAAGTGGACTTACTGCCGTTTAGTTTTAATTCCCCGCTTCAATTACTGAATCAACTTTTTTTATAACGTACAACGTACATATAATTCTTGTTGAAAATATATTATGTTTGGCAATGTGAATATATTCCTTAGGTTTATAAACTATTCAAATTATTTTGTAGATATATGAATTCTCCAATGTCAAACGATCAGTTCTCAAATATATTACATTTATCTTTCATACATATATGTCTCCTAAATAAAATACCCCATGACAGTTCAAATAAAATGTAAATCCCTAAATCCACAATTTAAAACCTATTTTACAATGAGAAAAAAGCTTTGGTCATTTTTAATAAAGCGTTTCAAGTCGTGTTTAACGAGGCAGAAAATACGCAAAAGATGGACAAAAATTGAGGGACTGCAGACAAATTATGGAGAACCGAAACGACAATGCATAATTGGGGGTGGGTATCAGTCGGGGGGATAGTACAACAGCCGGGTGCATTGTGCGTATGCCATAAGCGGAATTACGATGCAGGCGACATCCGCTAGACGCTAGACCATGCCTCGTAATTCTTTTATGCAACGCGTGCCCCTGATCATATCTCGTTACATTCGGTTGCATTAATAACCATGAGACCGGATCTATGTCAGCGGCGTCAGGCCTCTGAAAATTCTCCAGTCTACCTGTTTGTGGCCCGGTCGCCCGAAAATCCTCCTAAAGAAAACGAGAGCTTGGCGCGTGATGGTGAAAGCGTTACCATACCTTCTTTACCACGATAAGCTTTAGCTTAGTGCCTTAGTTCCTTAGTAGCTTAGTTTGTTGAATTAAATACTTTTTTTCGTTTCTTAAACAGTATATAGATTTAATTTTTGCAATCAAATCTTTTGCAGTATAAAATATTTATCACTTTGAAAAATGTGTTCAACTTGTGGAGGAATCGAACCTCAAATAGGTACTCGATATACATCGCAGGCACTTTTTTGGGAAAGACGTAATTTTCGAATTGTAATTTTGAGGTGGGAAATGGATGATAATAAAAATGTGGTGGCAGTAGTGCAGGTTCAGTGACATTGCATACGATACGCATATGCGTGACGTGTGGAGATCCGTTATGCCCATAGCTAGTCATAGCGCCCACTGCGGAAGTACATTGTACTCGCAAGCCATAAGGAATCTATCGATGGCTAGTACGATGCTCGTAGACATTTGCGATAATTAATGCAGTCAGTTGACACCAGGTTCAGCAATTGGAATCAGGAAGCTGCCAACAAAGCTACACTCTAGCTATAGGGTCGCCGACCGGTCGCTCAGTGCCAAGGACTCTGCACTCGAGCGCAAACAATAATCGCTTTGTTCCTACAGAAACTGTTTCAGAGCAAGCATTCTTCTTAACCGTAAACCAAACCAGAGTGTTCCCAATCCACTCTAAACACTTGATAAAACTTAATAAACTTGCTAGAAATTAAGAAAATGATTGTTTTTGTATGTCTATCTGAATCTTGGCGCCAAGTCCAAGTGGAAATTGATTCAGTTACTGGTCTACAATACACCAAAATGTTGTCCCTTGCTGGAGATCAAGTAAATTAATTGATTTGTTTTTTACCGAGTGATCTTGGCGCCGAGAACGAAAGTAAACAAGATTGTCGCTAAGTTTTTTAAAAGAGACATGTTGATGAATCTAAAATAGAGTTCAAGAATTATTTGGGGTCCCTGAGCGTTGTTTTGACCCTGAAACAAGTCTTTGAGACTTATCGAGGGTGACGATCGCGTTCAGAAAATGGGAGAACTAAAGAAATGTTGAGTGTGCCGAGTTAATTAGTGACAAGTCGTCGTCAGAAAAGAGATATGTTTCGACGAAAGAGACCTCCGAAAGTTCGTTGACCGTAGATTGGTCAATCGTGAGAAGTGATCTTATATGGAAATCATTCTCGAATAATCTTTCTCGTATCCTTTTGCATTGGAATAAATGTCGAAGGTCTACATTTTATATGTTGAACTATAGAAAGAAGGAAACATTTCTATGATCCAAGATTATTTTTGACATTGTAATTTTTTGGTTTTTATTTCAAGAGCCTTTACTTTATTATGTAAATATAGTCAAATATAGTCAAATATAGTCTAGACTAGATCATAGATTGTAGAATTGAAAGAGTTTACACAATCTTCTTTTTAAAATTTTCAGAATTTTGCTATCTACATGCATCAGCAGAACTAAATTACTCATTGTGTGATACATCTCGAAGAAAGATTTTGATCAGCGTCAACAAATAAAACTTGAGTTCACAAACCTTTTTCTGCTAAAGAATACAAGTTTTTAAACATTTCAAAATTGCAATTGGGAATTTTGATTTATAATTCATTCCATTTTTCTTATCCATTGTGATAAAGTTGCAAATATAAAAAATACCCACTGAAACGTTTATTTTGTTGGAATCGATTCATTTGATTTCACTCAAATTTAGAATAATGAACTCCCCGTTTTTACCTAGTAGAATGACGTATAATCAACTGAAATTCAACAATGCGAGAAAATTGCTTTCTTCTTAGATCAATCGAAAGTGGACTTGATTGTAATATTGTTGGATTGTAAACTAAATATACTAAATGATTCGGTATTACCTAAAGTCTGAATGAGTAAGATTTGATTAATTCAAATAATGCCAACTTATTTCTGATCTATTTTTGAATCAAAAGAATGGCAAAACCGACAAATCTTTTTTGACTTTCCGATAGACAGATTACGAGGAAATGTCAACACGTGTGACAAGACATTTTACGCTTCTGGTTTAAAAATAGCAGTTTAACATTGCTACACGAACTCGTAGTATCCACTGCATATAAATTCGACTTTGGTTGCAGGTCGCCAGCCGATTTCAAGGAGATCATTTACTTATGTATAGTTGATCCATGATTCGGCCCAGGATTCGCGAATATATTTAAAACTCTACGCGTGCAAAGGGATTACCTCAGAAAAAGGGCTCAAGTCGTAAAACCGAATCATGTGATACTTATTTCAAAAGAAGCATTTTTTTCCATTTGAATTCAGCTACTAAAAAGGTTCAAACAGAATCTTTTTACGACTTGCATTTTGCAGTAAAATCCAAGTGGACAAAAAAAGGTGATTTGCAGTAAATTGGAATGAATCAAACGGCGATTAGGAACCTGAGGAGCAAAAGGGCAGAGGGTCGGACCCAGAGGCTCATAAAATCATAAAAATAAATTATTGTATCGATAATACAACAAGTAAACTCGGAGGTTGGCCTCGTGCTCAGAGAAAGTTTAGGTTTATGCGTTTATGGGAGCAGTAAAGTTGGCATTGAAAAAAGTTGGCAGATTTTAGAAAAGGCGACCCTTTCCTGGTGGTAGGTAAGATGACAGACTAGGACTAGGCGCAAGGCCAACGAAGGGTTGCCTCGCGCGAGAAGGGTTGAAGGCTGTCCCCCCACTCCTGAACAGGGGTCTCGAGTCCCAGACTCAAGTTATTGTGATTGTACAGCGGTCGAGAAAAACTTTTTTGCTTTCCTGAAAATATCAGATTTCTTCCTCCCACGTTTGCCTCGATATTTGAAAAAGGGTCGTTCTTTACTTTAAAAAAAGGGTTTTCGCTTCCGCCTCGCTTTATTAGAGATAACGGAATCCTCCTCTCTTCCTTTTCACCAGAATAAGGAGCCTGGATTTTATCGCGAATCTGCTTTCCTTATAAATCGCTCAAACCTTTTACGGTAAAGTACTTGAAAATTTTACGAGCGAGTCCAATTTCATCGAAAATTGATTTGGAGCTAGTAAAACGTTTGTATTTATTGTTTGTGAAACTTTAACATAAATTGTTGAAAGTAGTAGATGTGCTTGTAAAGTTTAATATTGTAGACTTGTAGAGAGAATAGAATGGTGTTAAAAATTTGTTTAAATTGCTGTAAAGGATATTTTATTGGAAGAGTGACAAGGTTCAGATTTAAATAAATTCCACCCTGTCTGAAATGTATATCATTTCCTTTACTGGACAAGATTACTGACGTAGGAATGTTTTTCTTATTCAACGGTTTCCGTTGTTGGAATTCTAAACTAGTTTTCCTTATCCGATGATAATTTGTGCACGGAAAAAATTGTTGACTGTTTTACTGAATTTTTGTTTTATTTATATGAAAATCATTACATTACATTTCATTCTTGCTTGTTATACATTATTATGCATTCAACGCGAAAGATTTGAAACTGAGCCTGATGAAAAAAAAATCAATCGCCGGGTTTTCAATGATAATTGATCCGCTTATAACGCCACATAAAATTTTTCGCCTGGCAGTGGGGGACACCTGAACGTCGCTCAAACCCAAGCGAAATATTTTATGTGAGGTTCAACAGTCCAGACGCTCAGCTTTTAATTACTTGTATCCATTCTTTATTATTTCTTCAAATAAAATTCAATTCCACTCCAAGAAATGAAATTAATCGCCAAGAAAGGGAATTTTGCAAGCAAGTCATAAACATTGTCCAAAACATGATATCGTTCCCGGGAGTATCAATTTTCTCGTCGCCTCTTTGCAAAAAGCGCAATTCAGCATCGTTCAAGTCTCTCCCTCTCTACCATACGAAAAAATTCGCCGAGCCAAGCAAAATGATTCGAGGCGTCCTTCGGCGAGCCGGCAACGACGTGGACGTTCTTCGGTCGCAGATCCTTCTCGCGGTTCAGTGTCCTGTCCAAGGACTCGCCTCGAAGGCTTCCTACACTGTGTCGGGGTCCCAAGTGTGGGTCTTTATTAGCTCTTGTAATGAGACTCGAATGCCCGAAAGCACACTCGTATTACCGACGGAAGGAAGAAAAATATTATGTATCAGTGGGAACTGTTGCGGGCAAATGGGGGCAGGTGTTGGCCATGCTGAATCAAACTTTGAATCGGCGATTCGCATTGTATTCTGTTTCACCGAGGACATTGAGAACCCGGGGTTCGTCGAACTATATGGGAGACATTGACGTTTGGAAATTTTATTCACAAGCTCAAGGAATTCACGTGCGCCGTAGGGCACGTGCCTCAACCTCGTAAACAAGTAAAACTTTAATTTCAGATAAAAATGCCGCCAGTTTTTCCAAAATATTTCTCGTCATTGAGAATTGAACGTATATTTTCAATAGTTGCAAACACGAAATTTGTTTGAAACCTTAATAAACTAAATCATGATGAACGGCTTTTAAATTAAACCATTTAACATTTTCAAGCCTTACAAACGGACCAATTTTTATTTTCATTTCTTAAAATGTACAACTCTAGCATTGCTTTATTGAGTTCTAAGCTATTACGAATTAAAGAATTTTTAAACTTTTACGTTCAAAATTATTATAATAATTTTTCATGTCTGGTGTTTGAGCATATTTGCTATAGTAACTATAGTGATCTCACCTTAAAATTTAATAAAATTTCAAAAAGTATATCAAGTCAAGGAAAATGGTTGAATGTAATTTAAGAAGCGAGTTTTTTTTTTGAGAATTTGTATTTTTTCTTTCGCTTTAACAAAAAACTGTAATTTTTATTATATCTTTGTCATTAGCAGTTCATTTTGATCTTCAAAATTGGAGTTGAAATATTATCTACATTATATTATTATTTGGATGACAATTTTATTAAACAATAAATAATTCTAGATTCATAAAAATTTTTCAATATTCAAGTGGGAACTTTACTTGTTGAACAATGTAAAATTCAGAATTTGCAAAACTTTCAAAATGGAATATTCCAGGTCAATAAGGTCTATATTTTACCCACAATCAGAAAATAATGTTTGCTTGTGGAAATGAAAACTCTAAAAAAATTTAATCAATTTGCCCGCAATTTTTCCAATTGGAGAAAAAATTTTTGAATTCAAGAACCAATCATATTAAACGGTTGTTTGTTTATTAAAAAAATATTTCCTGATACTGAGCCGACAAAAAGCCTTTATTGACCCTTTTTTCTTTAAATCACAAACATGTATGCATTTAAAAAAAATAAGGTCTTCAGGAATCACAGTCAGTCTCCTATTTCCCTATTTTTCTTGAAATCCCCTATAATCTCCACATTTCAGAATTTTGTCCTATTCCCCTCCCTTTTTTTTTTGAAGCTGCGAAGAAATGAAACTATGACATGATTGTTGGAATAAAATCTTTAAACTCACACTTGCAATTAATTGGGATACTTTTGTTGTAAAATGAAATTGATCACGCAATTAAAGAAATTATGTTTCCCTTAGAAAAATTATGATTCAAATAAAAGGAAAACAAATTATCGACAATTTGCACAAAAAAAAAGAGAAATGAAAGTCTGGCACGATTGAATGAACAGTGTAGCGAAAGCAGTTGAGATACTCTTCTTCTTTCAACATTTAAATTATAAATGAAATGTAACAATAGCAGGGAAAGCTAAACGCTGCCAAGTCTACATTTCTAAAAAATTGAGTTTTCTTAAAAATCAGTGATTTCAGTGAAAAATTCAAGTTTTGCAATTTTTTACACTAAAATGTAGTATTTAAATGTAGTTGAATATTTTAAAATTTTCAAGAATTCGAGCTAATGAATAAAGACACTGAATATTGAAGTTAAAAAAATAATTCAATGGTCACTTTAGGATTTTAACAAGTATTTAACAATTGAAGGTGTTATTACCAAAATTAAAAGATGTAATATTTTTGCAAATGATTCTTTTGTCTTATTATTTAGTGTAATTCTGATTCATTTTGCTCGCATTTTGAAAAGAAAAACATTTCCCTTTTTCCCTAAAATGAAACTGCTTAACCATTATAATCCCTGGGTCTTGTTTTAAGGAAAAAAGGCTTAATTAAAGGTGCAACAGAAATTGCATCAATATGGTCCAGATTTGTAAAAAATTGCTTAGCATAATGCGTTGTTTCCCTATTTTCCTGATCCAGTGCTCAATAAAAAAAACTGATCCAGAGCGCCGGCAACTATCCATCATCGAAAAAGGCATCGCGACGCGTGGGTTAGAGAGCGATACCAAAGCTTCGCGTGCGTTTATACGTTCGTACGAGTGAAAGGATGGTTACTCCTATCTGGCATTGTATGCAAGTAAGCAGCAGAGCAAGAGCAAAGCCCGACAAAAAGAGAGAGGAGAACTTGTTGGTGAGACGGAGAGAGAAGTGAAAGAGAGAGGAAGCGAAAAAAGTTCCTCAGCAAAGAGAAGGACGGTAGACGACGGGCAGCCGAGGTTGGCGCGAGCGAGAGGGCGCATGGCCTTGGCCGCCGCTGCGGGGTAATTCAGTCAAGGTTTCGGCCGATGAACTTCCTCCATGGAGGAAGGGGACTCGCTACTTGGTGGGGGAGTTTAGGGTCCAATCGTGGCTGCGCTCGGTTCGCCACGCCACGTCCCCATTGGTCCGACCGGCGATCGGCATTGTGCTGGGCCTGCTCAGTTGTCAGTGACCTCCAACATTGAAAATACGATGAACTCGCCTCTTCAGCGTCCCTCTCTCTCCTTCCCTCTCGACGCCTCCTTTTCTCTCTCAGTCTGCTACATACTAGGTAGCCAGGGCGTAGACATTGTAGACGGGCAGGCAGAGGCTCTCAGCACTAAACTCCCCTCCACTGCACTTGGTTGCGAGTAAGGGCTGCACCACGACTCCAGGTAACCGACACTCGGCAGCGCCAAACTCGAGTCAGACCAACGCGAACCTCCCTCGAGCGAAGACTCACTTTCACTCTCGTGTGCTCATCCTCGTTGTCACAATTCGTGTCTTTTATATGCATTAGATTTTTAGTGGAAATTATCGAATTTCGCAAGTCCCGACAGTTGGTGTTGCAAGACACCTACCTACAAGTGCTCCAGGACCAAAACGGATATTTGTTTGTGCTTGAGATACTAACAAAGTGAAGTGTATCACAGTGACGTGCAGGTGACGGCAAATGCGGTAGACAAATGTCAACCCACATGTCGAGAGAGTGCAGTGCAGTTGGTGAATAACCTTAGGGCTTACTGAGATCTTGTTTAAGTGTGGATAAAAATATTCACAATGATCTTGGCTCCAGACAGTAGCATGCAGGGGATACCACCTGCTCCGTTGTCACCTATTTCATCCATTTCCTCGCACTGCTCAAGAGCATCTAGCGTGTCCAGAATGTCCTGCATATCTAACATGTCCAACATGTCAAATATGTCGAACATGTCCCCAATGCCGAACATGTCCCCAATGTCGAGCCCTTACAGAGTCGCTCAAATCCCACATCTCAGCCCCAACATGCCCACTATGGACTCTACTGTCTCCTCTGCGAGACCAGAACCAGAACTCAATATAGGTAGCAATCTTGTATATTTCAATAATATATCATGTGTCAACTGTACAATTTATTGGAAAAAAGATTAATTTTCAGATTTCTCTATAAACTGTACAAGAAATTAGCTTAATGCAGACAACAACTTGTATACAATGAAAACTCTATTCGTCTTTATTCTCCAACTTTAAAAATGTGAACCAATAGTCGAAAAATTAAAAAATTGAGCTTTATTGCAATAAATCAACATCGATATTCTCGTTTTTAAATGTACTTGATATTCTCTACGTTCAAATGTACAAAACGTTTTTTCCTCTTATTTTATTTTACGTATAAAGATTACTCTAATTACAAATAATAATAGTTTTAAAAAACGATCAATAACAATTTTCATTCATCTGAACGTTTAAAACTTCAGCAGGTTTGTTATAAAATTCTTTTCGTAGACTCTATTTGAGAGTCTCAATTAGAGCAATACATATAACGTTTCAACTCTGCGCTATGTACCTTTCCTTTCCTATTAATTGTCCAAAAGTAAAAAATTAGTTAAACTGTTTCAAATTGACTAAAATTGCCATTCATCTCGACTTTTCTTTTCATTTTCACCCCCGCCTTATATCCAACAATCGAGACTTTTTAACGATGATTAGAATTGACACTTTTTCGAGTAAAACGAGACATTTAATCGGTGCGATCGAGCAAGCGCAGAGTGAAAGCAGAAAGTTGCAACAGCGATGCTGTAACATGGGAGAAAGTGTTCTTCTTTCACTCCCACCCGCTCTTGCCTCTTTCTCTCTCACTGTGCGTGCTCCACGACGCGTGGAATCACGATTCTAGTCTCATCTTAAACTCATCCTTGACTAAATGTTGTGCTTTTTTTTCTTTTACAGAATTCGACGGGACCACGGTACTCTGCCGGGTTTGCGGCGACAAGGCTTCAGGTTTTCATTATGGAGTCCATTCCTGTGAAGGATGCAAGGTAAGAAACTAGGAACAATAATATATAAAAAGGAAACTCGCTTTTGCGAGTCGGCACGGGCTATCGTATTTCGAAAGTTCTTAACATCGGTGAAAGCATTGAATGCCGTTAGTCTGTTCATTAACTATTTTATCTCAAGGAAACAAATAAAATCGATTCACGATAGACCGAGCTGTATTTTGCGGTATCAAAACTCGCCTTGTGCCTGGCACTTTTTTTAAATTTAATTTCTGGTCAGTCCAGACACTCGAGGCGTCTAGAGTTTATATTTGTATGAGAATTATTGTGAAAGATTTACTCCAGTCTAGAAAAAAGTATTAATTTAATCTCATTTGACCGCGAAAATGTTAAATGACCGTGGATTAAAAATATTAATGGCCACAAGGACTAAAATATCTGATTAAAATTAAAAAAAAAAAGAGTGCCAGTACCACGCGAGGTGTTTGAGAGGTGGCCAGGAAGTGAATGGTGCGTGAGTGTGAGTCAGTCAAGGTTATGTAAAAGCTATCGACCGCCTAGCATATTGACCTTGGACACGCGCAACACCTCGAAGAAGTCAAGGGCCTTGAATTTTCGTTCTTCTCATCACGGTTCGACAAAAATCTTTTTATTTCAAGGATCTCGTTCCATGTTGTGTCGGGGAGCCTCGGCGGGAATTTTAACCTCGCGATCGGCATTGAATACATTTTTTGGAGATGGGATGGATAATAGCCAAGATTCTATTTCGAATCTCGACAATATTGAAATGCGAAACCGCATGGTCCTTCCTTTAAGAGTCCGACGAGTCCAATTGAATATCGTGGCCACTATGGTCTACGACGGAAACTATTTTCTATCGAAAATGCCGTGAATTTTCATTTTCTTTCATAGCAACGCGTGAGAAAGGAACAAGGAAATGGTCCACTTATTTCCTGAATTCTAAAGCGTTAAATAAATTAAAGCGAAAGTGCAATTTCATCAGTCTACGGCTCTACGCTACTGCTTTCCGGCCATTGAAATTTCTTCACATTAGGTTTCGGGATGTGGCTTGCATTTTTTTTTAAAGCTCAAGAATTCTAAAATGAACGGAAGTTTCGAGGCGAACCTGATATTTATTATAGGAATAAGAAACTTGAAATCTCTTGCAAAGGCATTACTCCTGCCAAATTTGCAATTACGAGAGTCGAAGGCCGACGAGTCAACGTCCTCGTGGTCTTTGAACTACGAAGGAAAGGATTGAGTGGAAGTGGTAGCATACCTTCTCCCTACTTTTATCCCCTCCATATTTGCCAACTCCACCTGGTGTCGCGAATCGTCAATCTCGGTCTCGCAGATCCAAGTCGGCTTTCTTGCCGAACGCTTGTTGAAATTCTATGGGGAAAAATGGATGTTTTTCCCTTGAAAGTAAACAATAAATTTGGAATGTAGCTTTCCATTTCAAATTTCTAGAATTCTCAAGTAATTTTTTTATGACATTTTGATTTGCTTAAATTGACACTAATTGACTTGATTTCAGTTCAATTAAATAGAAATTATAATTAAATTTAGGGGAATTCATGGGAATGTAAGCGAGTCTAAGAGAAATCAAGTTAACTTTAGTGATTTGATGATTTTAATTGAAATCAACTAGATTCAAGAATTTGTATCAAACTCTTAACAGATTCAAGAAGAATACGTTTCTATTTGCAAATTGGAAATTCATATTAAATGATTCCACTTTTCGATGCTTAACTCGAAACTTCCTAAACATTGGGGGGGGGGCCCCGGGTCTAAATCTCAGGCTGTCTACTTTTTTAACATTACGTAAAAATTTTCCTCACATTCGCCAGCCTTAAGAACAAAAATTAATTCAAGCTTTCAATTTAGAATAATTAAAAGACTTTGGCGAGGACTTTGGGCCTTAAAAATGAAAGAATGTATAAATAAGAGATTGAAAGGGGCATACAAGGGAATTCACATCTTAATTTAAGATAATGTAAGCGACTCTAAGATAAATCAAATAAAATGAAGTGATGTGATGTGATTTGATGATTTTCATTCATATCACTCAATTTTGATTGTCTAAACTAAATTTAAAAACTGGTCATTAATTCAAGCTTTCAATCTGGAATAATTAAAAGACTTTCGGCCTTAAAAATGAAAGAAAGTGTAAATACGACATTGCAACAGGCATACGAGGGAATTTTTAGTGGCCACTGTCCCTGTGAATTCCCAGGCTTTTGAATGGGCGAGTAAACATTTTGAGGAGTTTCCCATGGCCGGCAAGGCCAATCTGGATGCATTCTAGATCTAGATAATCTAGATGCACGGTTCAAATATGTGTTGCTGTCGATCATGGGAGTTTGCGAATCGTTCGAGTAAAGTAGCACCAGTAAGATATATAGTATAAAATATAGTACAAAAACCGTAGTGCGACCGAGCGACCTAGTCTTAAAGGTACCCAACTCTTCCGCGTTCTATTCCCTTTCCACGGGCCCCTCTTCCAGCAGCAGAGACGCTCTACTGATGGCGGCTAGGTCACTCCAAACTTGACGTTAAAACATCTCTTGTAGCGCCGCCTTCGTTAGTTAACTGACCCAGTCAACTGACCTTCAGGGCCTGGCCCATTAGTTTTTCCACGAATTTCCTAGGAAGTCTTACGTGACGGAAAACCGCCCGGTCCAGATGGCCTCCCGAGAATGTAGGGCGATTTATTTATTTTTTTCAAGGTGCCCATAACTTGAAAAGGAACACCCCACATTCCTATACTGAGTATTGTATACCTGCGCTAAAAGGGACTCTCCAATAGTTTCCAATGCTTTCCCTTCTGCGGACGAGGAGAATGATTTCGTGGGTTCTTCTTTTCAACCTGTCGCTAACAATCTGCCTCACGACTCTGCGGGAATGCAACTGCTTTTCTTCTAATTTCTAGTGTCATTTCCTACCGAGTACGTCCCTCCCAACCAGCAAAGTCAGTCCTGTACAATGAGACAAACTACCCGAAAAGAATAAAAGGCGTGAAAGGCCAGACCCAAACGATTATCGAACGTGGTTGCGGAAACGAAAGTCAACTTCTGGAAAAACTGCTCTGTATTTGAAAAAGTCGATGACACAGAAAGTAAAATTGAGCTACAGGCTACATTTATTATATACTTAAAAATTGGCTCAAATTGCTTAAATCATTATCCCAAATTGAGAATATATCGAGCAACTTTAATTAAAATCTAGCGCATTTAAAATTTAATTCTGGACAATTTTGTTTTTCTCAATTTAAATAGACTGCAACTAAATTTGCAGTATAAATGTAGAATACATATTTGACTGGGTACAATTTCTCTCACTCTGTGAAAAGAAGAGAAAAATGTATCAATATTTGTGCAACACGAGGTGCAACATTTACAAGAAGTTGAATGACAATCTGCAATCTTCTGCCATTTTTCAAATTGTAGCAATATTGTTTTCATCATCTTTATTCTTGGCTAATTTTCCGAGGCGATTTATCCAATTCCATATATATCAGGTCAATATGAAATTTTTTTAAACAGTGTTTTCCGTGTATTGGAATTAAATAGTTAGTTTGCCGGAAAATGTTTCTAGTGTGGCATGTACAGGTAAACGCAGTCTCCTTCTCAAAGGGTGGAATGGGTGCGTGGGGTGCATTAAACCCCTGGTCGTCGACCTCTGGTCTAGTTACGTCATGCTTTTTCCCCCACCCAGCCATCACTTTTGATGCCGTAATGAGTCGTGATCTCATTTTCATTTGATTACGCGGATATTTTGGTACTCACGGGGGTTACTGACCCTAGTGGATCTACTTTAGATTCGGGTCAGCAGCTTATTATTGTGGTAGGTGTACCACCCGGCCATATCTGTGCAACTCTCTAGATAACGCAGTCGTCTCGAGGCGAGAACAACACTCTTTCTATTGCACGCCAACTATTTAAATCTCTGTCTGGGGGTTAAGATTCGATTATAGGCTTACGTAATTTATTAATTCAACTGGGATACAAATTCTGCCAAATCTGCTTCAGCTTGAACAGAACAGTTTTCTTCCATCAATCAATCATGCCAGATTTTTCTTTCATCAACACATCATGCCAGATTAGACCCAAATAATTTCGGGCTTTCAGGGTCTAATCCTACGTTTCGTAGGCTTCGTCGAATCCAGTTTTTTGTAGGGATTAAGAATTTTATCTCTTTTCTTTTTTGGCCATCTTGCCGGCAAAAAGTGCAAAAGTGTAAACATAGATAATATATCAAACCCCAAACGACCAGAAAATTCTTGGGGTCGGAACACACGGTTAATGCCCTCGAGCGGTGCAGTGCTTTCGCGGTTTGGGATTGCGCATGCGCAAGAGTTACGTACGTCACCGTTACTCCGTTTCGTACCTTCCCCTCCCCCGCAAAACGTTCACCTTCCCCTACCCACCACTCCACTTGCAATCGCACGCCGCGCTCCGGTCGTTGGCCTCGCGGCCGCGTCGTATCCCACACTCTGTGCAATCTCTAGCCGTCATGACCGATGTTGTCGCTGCTATTGCTACCGATGCATCTCTGGTAACGCGCTTCGCGGGAAATAAAGCAACTCGCCCTCGGGACCCGCTGGATTCGCTTCCGTATTTATTTATACCCACTCCAGTCGCGCGAGACTAATCCCTATGCACTTTTTAAAATATGACGACAGTCGTCGGAATAATTCGGGACAGTAACAATAAGAAAGAATGTAAACAGAAACTGCAAAACAAAACAACGGGTGAAACAGAAATTTTCCTTAATCAGAGGTAAGAGGAAAAGTTTCTTCTCCGACTTTTTCATTTCTGATTGTAATTTCTGTCGGCTTAGGGGTCGTGCACATAATACGTCACACGTTTTTCTTTTGTTTATATCTTTATATCCCTTTTAGCCTCAAGGCAATTTTGTTCTCGTCTTTATTTAAACAAAGGAAAAACATGTGACGCATTATATACACGACCCCCTAGTTGAAGACAAGATGATAAAACTTGCTGGGTTGTGTATAAATGGTTTCATAAAGTTGAAAGGGGTGTGAAGGAGGTCATAGAACTATTAGAATGGACACAATGGCCGAGGGGTTGAAATTGGCATAACCGAATAGAGGAAAAGCGTCATGGCAACCCCCCAGTTAGTTTGTTGGTGGTGGGGTGGGGGCGCTTGCGCAAGAAACTCGAGTTAACGCAAAGGTGTTTGCCCCCTGACCCGTTTCGGGAATGCACTGTTGAAAAGATCGATGTACCACCCCTAGATGCACCCACTGCCCCTCTTCCCAGCCAAGGGGTTCACTCGGGGTTGCTGCCCTCGTCCGGGCGAAATCCAGAGGTTTGCTCCAACAATCTCAGTATATCCACCTTTTTTTCTTCAGCGCTATATACTTCATGTCAAAGTATCTGATTATGTTCTGGTTAGGGTATGAAAATAGTATCTACTTGCAGAGACATCTCGAGTTTAATTTTACTTGATCTTGCACAACCTTAAAGTACTAGATTTGGAAATGGCCGAGCTGATACTACTCTTTTGCAGTGTTATTATAAAATCGCTGCTGCAGGAGTGGTTATGAATAAACTTTCTCTTACTTTAACATTGGACGAGTCATTGGGAATAAGGTTGTGTGTGGTACAAGAGTTTATAATTATTAGCCTCCTTATTATAACTTATTGACGGAAGATACATGTGTGCAAAGTCGTTGTATTTCATACATACTAAAAATCAGAGAATAGTGCACTGGCATCCTCCCGCTGAACCTACATCAAGTTGTCTTCTTTTCTCTAGAATCCAGACAAGTGCTGGTCCCCACGAAATTTTTTGCTTTTCCAATGCATGTTAATCCATCAAACATCATGCCGTTCAACATTTTTCTGGACCAGCAATATTACATTTTTAAAAAGAGGGTTTGTCTTTTCTTAGTCTTACTACGTCCTATGCATAGCGTCGTCAGGTGCAAGGTGCAACGGTACCTCCTTCTCGTGCACAAAGTTGAGGTAGGCGAGGTCGTGCACCTGACGTCACGAAAGAGTGACTCGAATAGAGTCCTCTTGGTCGCTACTCGCGTATATGCATATTTCTTCTGCGCCTGCGCCACCGACGATCACGACGTTCCACGAGTCGTTACATAATCCACGAGCGAGGTCGTTGACCGATAGAGGAGGGACTCCCGCTGACCCATCGCTAGCTGTCCTTCTTTGGACCTGGGCTTTTCCCGAACTTACTCGAAGCCCAGAAACCGGGACGATGACCGGAGATAGTGTATGCGGTGACCCCGGCTCCAAATTGATAATATACCCTAAGAGAGGGAATCTAATTGAATTTAGTACCCAGTTAGTCCTTCCCTCGTCAGAAGGGTGTGTTGATGATCCTTTGTTCCCTTTATGTCAACCTACTTGAGCCAAAACACACCCCTCGTTCCGACTTGCTGATTCATCAAGAATATACGTAAAAAAATACATGACCGAAAAAAGGGGCGCTCCTTCCCGGTTCATAGTTATTCGTGGGCGGAGGGGTTGGCAACTAGGAGGGTAGGACGATGAAACTAGGAAGAGAGGGGTGATGATGGGGGGAAAGGAACCCGTTACTAGAGCGTTCAGCGCGCGCTAATGGTAGCACGGCGACGCGAGCGAGATAGATTTATCAGGGATTGTATGAGATAAAGTGAGTGAGAGAAGCAGCGTCGAGCGCAAGACTCTCACTTTCACGCGGTGAACTGCGGGTGAACGTCCGGGAATTGGGTCAGAGGGCCCCCACCTCGCGCGAGCCAGAAGCAATGTGCCGAGGCTCTATGCTCTCTGTGCTAGAGAGAGCCAGTCCACAGCCAAACTCCGATACCAACGGTCGCGTCTCATCCGAAACTCAAGTGTTACCAAAAGTTTATTATTGATCAATTCTTGATGTAATATCTGATAAGTGTGATTAGGCCAAGACCAAATTCGTAGTCTATTGTGCCAGTGACTAATTTATCTCAAAGCCTGATTGGCTTTAGAAGTTAGGATCCAAGTGTCCGAGATCGTGGTCCAGTGATAGCGTTTGTCGCGAAACAAAGACTGAATGTTAGAGTGTGTTAGTACGCCCATCTCAACAATTGATTTGGGCAAATTCATGGGGTGCGTGTGCGAGAGTGACTTGGCCACCCCGCGATCGAGGAACGTTTGTTCCTCGGGGTCATCCTCTGACAGCGACGGTCAAACTGACGAGGGTTTTGTTGGTGATTCACAGGGCTTTTTCCGTCGGAGCATCCAACAAAAGATACAGTACAGGCCCTGCACCAAGAACCAGCAGTGCAGCATCCTTCGAATCAACAGAAATCGCTGCCAGTACTGCCGTCTGAAAAAGTGCATCGCAGTCGGCATGAGTCGAGATGGTATGTATCTTTTATTGATTTACTCTTATCATTTAATCCCAAGAACTTTATAAGATAAGCTCTTCCAATTTGGCCTTCAAGAACTTTATTTTTGAGCGCGCGCCACGATCTGATGATCCGGGGATGTCAAATAAAATATGCAAATTTTAGGTTCACCGACCGTTTACGCAACTTTAGATTTTGTGCCTCGGGGTAATGTCGCAACGAGCGAAAGTTGGTTGCTAATTTGAGAAAGCAAAATTGACCTCTTTGCATTAGGATTAGATGTTAGAAAAACAAGGTCGTTTACTAAAAACTAGTAATTGTCAATCATGTTAATCATTAAAAAAACTTGCAAATCCCACGATTCAAGTTTGAAAATGTAGAGTCCTTGTATTGATTAATATTAAATTATTTCAACGGTTTTTTTAACAATATTGTTCTCAATCCCGTAAGTGCTAAAGTTCAGTATACGGGTTGATCATAGAGCCCTTGTGATAGCCAACTTGCTTGGGGTCAATACTCGGTCGTTGCTCGCCTTGCAAGTGGTTCCGACGGTGGAAAGAGTACCGCTACGCGCCGCTACGTCCTGAGAGTGCCCTCTCTCCTCCTCCTTATCCTACCCCCCACCCCTCCATTTTCCCTCCACACACTCGCCTGGTGCTCGATTTCTTCGGTTCAGCGGCACGATAATGCCCCTTCCCAGCCGCGAAGGGACATCGCGCCGTCGCGTGGCGCTACGCGCCTTGCGGAGACCTCGTGAACTATCAACTTCATAACTATACTCCCCTCTTTTTATCTAGGCTCCCCTCACACGAAACACCTGGCATAGCGCATGCTCCTCCAGCGTCCCGCCAATCTACACAGTTACACTTTACTTACTTTATCAAAAGGTGCCCGGCACTCCGGCGTTGATCATCTCCTTCTGTTCCGGAGCTCAGTAGGTCTATTCTAGGAAAATGCTCATATTGCTCATTGCGAAAAAGTCACCCTTGCATTGGAACTTGAATTTAGCGATTTTTGATATTTTAGTAAACTCAGCTACTTTCGGCATTTGGCCAATTCGGCCAATTTCCATTTGGGCCAATTGGCGACTTTAAGTACTCTTAGGACTTTAGGGTCAATGGCAGGAAAGACAATATACCGAGGGGTTGCCCAAGGTCGGAGAGGGTTAGGCTACCCTTGGTGGAAAAGTTTGCCCCTGCGCACTTTCGAAGTAGTCGCGCCGTTCTCGTTCGTTGCTTCATTCCACGTATAGCAAGCTATATATCTATATAGTATATAGGTCGGCGGTACGCCTCGCGCGGCTATCGCTGAAACCAAGTTCAAGGCCAAAGGCTCGGCAAAGGCCACAATCGCGGCGGTAGTGGGGGCCGTTGATGACTGAATAAGTGGGGGGCTGTTGAACGCGACTCGCTGAACGTCACTCAGTCGGCGGTGATGCTGTCTCGCGTTTGCATGTGTTTTACCGTCGCGCTCTAGTCTTAAAACCCGAGACCAAGTGCCATTCTACGATCGTATTGGAGTGACTTGCCATCAGTTATTAGTTACAATTGTGCGTGAACGTGGGATTATCCCCATATTTCTCGATGGAAAAGTAATCAGAGTGCGATCAACACACGAGTTTTACGTGGATTCAAATTTTTTTTTTTTTAATTGTGCTCTTGCCCTACGTCATGGGAGACGAGCTACCAATCCTCAAGGGAATCCTCAACGGAGTCGTCAATTATCATAACGCACGTAGGTGTCCCCAACAACCCTTGAATTTTTTTTTAACCACCACGTGTTTACATTGTTATCAATTTTTAATTCAATTGTTGGCCAACTTGGATTAGTTTAAATATTCTCTAAATCTGTGATCGGTGAACTATATCATGACTTTCTACTAAAGTCGCCTGGAGCCAGAACACTTTCGTCGCGAGAAAGTTGCGCTCGCTTTCCCTGTCGAGTCTGGTCTAAAAACTCTTGATCTCGACTCTGCGTGACATTGTGAATCGATCAGTACCTTCAAGAGTTCCTTTCCGTGTCATGCGATCGATGGTCATCAAGTAAGGCCACTTTCCTACAAGTCAATTGTGCATGGTTCACCGATCATTAATTAAATCAGATCCACTTCCTTCACGAATTATTTGCTGCTCAACTATAATGTGGATTTTTGTGTTTTTGTTACAGCGGTCCGATTCGGGCGCGTGCCCAAAAGAGAGAAGGCAAGGATCCTGGCTGCTATGCAGCAGAGCTCCCACAGCCGTTCTCAGGAGAAGGCAGTTGCTGCCGAATTGGAGGATGAACAACGTCTTCTACAAACAGTAGTTCGTGCCCATTTGGAAACATGCGACTTTACGAGGGACAAAGTTGCTCCAGTCCTCGCCAGAGCAAGAGAGACTCCAAACTACACCGCATGCCCACCAACCTTGGTTAGTGTCATTGGATGTTTAATGTGTTGTTACTGTGTTACGCGAGTCATGCTAAAAGACTTTGTACTCGTTGACTCGACCTTAGCTCGTCGAACGCGGAAACTATGAGAACCAGATGTCCTCGGCTTGATCGAAGCAAGTATTTTATGCTGAAGGACATCTGGTGCTCTTCCGATATTGGGCGAGTGTTTAATGTTTGTGTTGAGTTTATATTTATGTGGCCTTTTTTTTGTTGCAGGCATGTCCTCTGAATCCTAACCCGCAGCCTTTGACAGGCCAACAAGAACTTCTTCAGGACTTTTCCAAGAGGTTCTCCCCAGCGATACGAGGTGTAGTAGAGTTTGCAAAGAGGATTCCTGGTTTTGGTCTGTTGGCTCAAGACGACCAGGTCACATTACTCAAGGCCGGTGTCTTTGAAGTTCTCCTGGTCAGACTGGCCTGCATGTTCGATGCTCAAACCAACAGCATGATCTGTCTGAATGGTCAAGTGCTCAAGCGGGAGTCCATACACAACAGCAGTAATGCAAGATTCCTCATGGACTCTATGTTCGACTTTGCGGAGAGAGTGAATTCCCTCAGACTGTCGGACGCCGAGCTGGGTCTCTTCTGTTCAGTAGTAGTGATCGCAGCAGACAGACCAGGACTCAGAAACACCGAACTGGTTGAGCGCATGCACAACAAACTACGCAACGCTCTTCAGACCGTACTGGCTCAAAACCATCCTCAGCATCCAGACATTCTAAGGGAGCTCCTCAAGAAAATCCCTGATCTCAGAACTCTAAACACGCTACATTCGGAGAAACTGCTCGCTTTCAAGATGACTGAACAACAGCAGCAACTTCAGGCTCAACAGCAACAGGCCCAACACGCTACCTCTATGCAGCAGCAACACTGGCCCATGGAAGAAGAACCAATAATATCTTGGGGGTCCAGTTGCGATGTTGCATTGGACGAAGCAGTCAAGAGTCCTCTAGGAAGTGTTTCGAGTACGGAAAGCACGTGCAGTGGGGAAGTCGCAGCTTTGACGGAATACCATCATGTGGCTGTCTCCAGCGGGCATCACGCGTCAAGTGCACCCCTGCTAGCTGCCACCCTTGCTGGTGGTTTGTGTCCTCACCGCAGACGAGCAAATTCAGGTAGCACGAGTTCTGGTGACGACGATCTCCATCGCGCATCCCTCGCCAAGACGCCTCAACCACCACAGTGTCCGCGATTCCGAAAACTGGATTCCCCGAGTGATAGTGGAATTGAATCGGGAACCGAGAAAGCAGACAAGCCAGCCAGCAGCAGTGCAAGCAGTGCACCAACCTCTGTTTGTTCGAGTCCGAGATCCGAAGACAAGGAAGTCGAAGATATGCCCGTCTTGAAACGAGTCCTCCAGGCACCACCTCTATATGATACCAACTCGCTGATGGATGAGGCCTACAAGCCTCACAAAAAGTTCCGAGCCCTCAGGCAGAAAGATAGCGCAGAAGCCGAACCAGCCGTCGTCCAGCACACTCAGTCCCAGCTTCACCTTCATCTGACCTCAGCATCAACGCGAAGTCCAACTTCTCAAATGCATTCTCACTGTCCGCAAACGGCGAGTCTGCTGAGCAGCACTCATTCCACCTTGGCCAAAAGTCTCATGGAAGGCCCAAGAATGACCGCTGAACAGATGAAGCGAACAGACATCATCCACAACTACATCATGCGTGGTGATGCCAGCCCAAGATCACCAACGACGTCACCATCACCAGCGGAGCAGTGCGCTTCGACGACGACCATCACGCGCAGTCCGCATGGTTCTCAAGGACTCTTGCAATGTGCAACCTCTGGTTACTCCACATCGAGGTGGCCCGCTACATCTGTCATCACGACGACGACGGGTGCTCGGCAGCAACATCATCAGCACCATCATCAGCATTCGTCAGACTACCTAGTTGTGGGGAACTCGTCGCCAAGGTACCTTTCCGCTGTGGCGACGAGTAGTACAAGCACGAGTCCAAGGCCTACCTCCAGTACAGCAGCAACGCTAGTGCTTTCTGGATGTTCGAGCAACATGATGGAACTCCAGGTCGACATTGCTGACAGTCAGCAGCCTTTGAACCTTTCAAAGAAATCTCCATCTCCATCTCCAAGGCCTCTGGTTGGAACCTGCAAGGCCCTTTCCCTCGAGGCGTAGTGCTTTTTACGAGTGGCGAGATCTCGCGACATGAACTCATCTTATGTAGCGAGTGCGTCGACCCATTGTCAATATTCCTCCGGGACGTCGCCCGCGACTCCAAAAAAGTGCCAGGACGCTCCGAGCGCGTGACAAACCAAATAATTTATTGTCTAAAAGTATCGGGAGCAGAAGGAGGTGGGAAGCCAGAGGAGTGTTAATCAAGTTATCTCTTTCATCTGTGACAAAAAATTGAGATTCCAAGTGCGAGTGCCACTGATATGAACGCTTTTTTTGAAAGTGCCGACTAGAGTCAGTGCAGCGCGATATAAAATAAACCTCCTCGGTCTCCACCTGCCTTGACTACTTGCTAGCCTACCTAATTTTGTCATAGGTAAAGTTAGAGGATAGCTCGCAGCACTCGTAACGTAAAAAAAAATTAGAGTAAACGTTACAGAAATTAATAATCTATTACATGTGATAATCATGAAATCGCGCATTCTGTACAGTCTCCACCTCATTCATCAATCATCTACTCTACTATAATTATTGAATATTATAAAGTAATTAATATTATTGTATATCCTAAGGCATAGCAATCGTAAAATTTTTGTCTTGCGTGTAAGTATGAATCCCTGTATCTGTATATTTGTGTGAGTATTCCTGCTGTGCAAATGAGTCTGGGTAATCGAAAACACTCGAAGAGTAGAGAATAAGCCAGAAGCTATTAAAGATTTAAGAGTTTTGTTATGAGACTGACCGGTCCGCCGCGGCCTCCAGTTTGCAATTACCGTACCTTTATACCACGTGTCGTGTCTATACCGAGGAACAGATTAAAAACAAAAGTAATTATCACCTAAAGAAACGTCGTGTTTAGCGGATTAGAACTCGTAGATTTAAAGAAAAATACACACAATATTATGTGTCGTGTGTGCATGCGTGTGCCGAGAATGAGAGTCATTGAGAGAAAGTTACTACGCGAGGGATGAAGTCGACAAAACGCTGTAAATAGTAGTCTCTAAGGCTAGGTCTTAACTAGGCGCGAGTGGCGAAAGTTTCGAAGAAAGCGAGAAATCGCGGCGGGCCGCCGCCAATGTGTTGTTGAGACGCCCGCCCCGCCCCCGTTTCCATTTATCCAAGCACCCCCATATCTGAAACGCATGTTGCAAAAAACCATCCCAAAACACATTTTCCGTGCACTCCTGCGCTTGCTCTTCTACGTATTTATTGTATTCGGAGTCATTCCTGATTCATTATCGTCGCATGTGAAACCCTTTGCTGATTGTTTCCTCTCGTGGTTGTGCAGTGTGCACTCCCTGTAGTCATTGTCCACAAGAAATCCAAAAAACAAATCCACTTTTCTCTCCCTACGACCAATTACGGATCCGCCCGGACGTCTTGAATATTCCTGAGTAAACCCAGCCCGCAGAAATCTAGCGTTGATATTCGTATACTGTTATGCATAAACTACACATAATGATTATTATAGTAAACGATACATAAAGTATGATATATTTCTCTATCCATTAAGAAAGGAAAATACAAACAGTTGTTGTTCCGGTGAAGTTGGGCAGAAAAGATGTATACACCCACACTCAAATTGACATATACACAATCATACACCACAGTCATTCACATCAGCCAGGAAATGTAAAAAAACTGTACAAGAAACTACAAAACAGCCCCGCATATTGCCCAGTGAGCACGTCATTTTGTACGCTTGGGAGTTGTGAGGTCGTCTGAATAAACATTGTCTGGTGAATTATAAATCAAAATCTTCTTATTTCTAGTTTTAAGAAAATCCTAATTCCTCTCCTTGATTACCGCCTAGATTTAAATGAAGTAGAATACTTCAGTCTCATTTAAATTCAATACAACTTTTAATTAAACTTTTTAGATTTTCTTAATCGAGATTTTAATCAACATGAACTAAACTCAGTATAGCTACAATAATTTGCAATGCGAAATTCTTGACCACCTTGAACTTGAACTGACGTTAGCGAGAGATGACATTCACAATGTCGCACGTCATATGTCTAGGGTGCGATAAGACTATCGCTTTATCGGAAAGAATCCACTGGGGAATCTTTAACCTTGGCTACGTAGTTTATTTGTGATCGTTCTCGAGCGACTCTATTAAGTTTACCTAATTGAAATTGAAATCTAAACGATCAGTAACTCTATATACAACTGGAAACTTCCCAATCGGTGGCAAGAAAAGTAGCAAAAAAAAGGGAAAACTTGTTTTCAGAAATACATGATTTTGTAAAAATAGGATTATTTAACATCTTAAATGTTTTTTTAGGCTTCAGGATACATTTTATGGCCCTATATCCGGGGGAGGGGGGGATGCTCAATTTGACTTCATTTATTACAGTTCGTTAAATTTCGAAGATTTCAACTTGTTTCTTCATCTCTTGTCAATTTGCAGCTTGTAGCATCGTTGGACAAAGAGGTTAAATTAGAGTTTAATGAAACTGGGCTTTGTTTTCAAACTGATTTTTTTACTTTAAAATAAATAAGAACGGATTTCTACCTTTTTGCTACACTTTAAAACTGATTTGGTACAACTTTTTCAATTGAATTCCAAAGCTTTTGCATCTTGGATGTTTTCACCTTCAGTCTCGACAGTTTAGGTCAAGGACCAAGGTACAATAAGTAAAGCTGGTTTGAGACAAAGAAATTTGAATAAGTGAATCAATAAATTGAATTTTTAATTGCAAATATGCAAATCCTCGAGTTAATATCTAGAATTTATACTCAATTGATTCACAGCTTCACGGATCAATAAACGGATATACTTTGCAGTCTTGAACTCAATGAAAAGATTTACACTTTTTATACTCTGTAGACGGGAAGACCCTGCAGACCTGGACAAGTCATGGAATTTTTCGCACCTATTTCAAAGTTTCAGTTATGATTTTAGTACTTTACGACGAATTTTTAACGTATTAGTTGATGCGAGTTTATTTTTTATTAATAAAAGTAATATAATATTTTTTTGTTGATAATTAAACAAGAAATGCTACAACTGGGTAATCCATTTCTTCAAAACTATAAACTATTCTTATAAACTATTTTCGTCACACTTTTCTGCCCTTATACCTCTTTAATTTTCTCATGCGAGCTCTTGTGTTTCTATGGCTCCTTTTATCTCTTCGAATTAGGGTTTCATTCCCACATTATAACCATTTTTCCCTTGGTCTGCCTCTGGCTACGCAACCATTTACCGTCATTAGTAAATGGACTACCAAGATACACTTACTTATCAACTTCCTCCATCCTCTCATAGTGTAGAGCTACGTTGCGTACTGTTTTCGCACACTTTCCTTCAAACACCATAATTTTTGTTTTATTCACGTTATTTTTAAGGCCAATTTTCATTATGCTAGTATTCAGTCTGCTCAACATTCTTTGCAAGTCTTCGATAGACTCTGCTATAACAACTTTATCATTTGCAAACGCTAACCCACACATCTTCACTGTCCCGAGATCCACGCCATTTCCACGTTGATCCACGTCGAAGAGCGCCATTCTTAGACACTTGTCCGTGAATGTAATAAATAGCCAAGAGGACATAACACACCTTGTCTAACACCTTGCCTAATATCGAACCATTCACTCAGTTGCCCATTTACTCTCACGTCGTTTTGCTACCTGTATATATTGATTGTATTGCTTTTAGGAGCCATCCGTTGACTCCGCACTCTTTCAGGACTTCCGAAAGTTTACTTCTATCCACGTTATCAAACGCTTCTTATGGATCAACAAATGCACAGAAAACTTTTTTGTTCATTCTCAAGCTTTGTTTCTATGATTTTTATCAAGCTGATCCACACATGATTTTCCTGGCATAAATCCACATTGGAATTATCAGGTCTTTTCTTCTATTATTTTCATTAATCTGTTAATAGGTATTTTTTGATATATTTTGTGTATACGATACTTATAGCAAGCTGATGCCTCTGCCATTATTGCAGTTGCTTTTATCTCCCTTTTCTTTGTATATTGGGATGATCACCTTTTTCCAGATATCTGGAACTTCCCCCATCTCGATACATAAATTTATCAACTCGCACAGCCCGTGAGGTACATATTTGCCATCGTATTTAACCATTTCAGCGTAAATGCCATCTAAATCTATACCAGCAGCCTTACCATTCTTAAAGTTCTTAATGATACCCCTAACCTCAGAGACACTAATTCTTTCAATCGGGGTTTCCGACATATTGTCTTCTATGTGTTATTAATTTAAATAACACGTTCGTTCCGCGTCACTGCTCCGACCCAGGTTGATCGATCTTCAGCGATCACCCCAAATGAAGAGTCTCACAATGTCATATCTAGCTTCCTTCACGTCCTTGCATTTCTTCATGCAAGCTCCTATGTTTCTATGGTTTATGGATTATATCTCTTCGAATTAGGGTCTCATTCGCACATTCTAACCATTCTTCCCTCGGTCTGCCTCTGGGCACACTGCCATTTACTTTACCTTTATAGACTTGTTTTGTTAGTCGGTCGTCTTTCATTCTCTCAACATTCCCAAACCATCTCAATGAATTTCTTTCACGTATGTCAACTAGTATCTCCTCTACACCACATTCTTTGATTTTTATTATCCCATCACTCACTTTGTCCACTAGTGTTCTGCCGCATATCATGCGTATGAATTTCATTTTAATCTCGTTAATTTTACTTCTATCCTTTTCTTGGTGGGTGCAAGTCTCGTTACTGTACAGCACAGTCGGTATAAATATAGAATCCCAATAATTTAATGTAACCGGTCCATATAATCGTCTTTTACTTCGTTCGCATCATATACTATTTCACCCTTGCTATTCCTAATTCCAAATAACTCTGTACTACTACTTCCTTTCTTGTTTTCCTTGTGCACTTGCGAATAAAATAGTTTTCTATTACCTTCGAAAGTGTTTCACATTTTCTTCTCTTCTTCCGCTTTGATTTTATCCTCTTTTTCTTTAACTAGTACACCAGACTCTCTTTTAAGGAACAATGTCGAGGGTTGCCTGCAAATAGCCTTGTTCATAAAGCGCGTACATCGAGACGTAAAGAATCAAGGCCGCCTGAACCGTTTTCATAACATTGCGCAATATACTTGACGGAGTAGTAGTAGTACCTGCGTCCCTTCAGAGGCGGAGTCGCAACCGTCTTTTCCGTTAACTTTAGAGAATTTGCAAGCATTCTTCATATGACTGTAACCTGTAAAAATAAAAAAAAAAATAAAAATTCAATTAAACTGTGAAATACGAGTTCCTTTATTTTCGCCATAGGATGAAATATACAAATATCAAATCATTCTGACACCCTAAGCTGGACATCTTTGCCTAATCTGAAATTGAATGTGTCAACTATGAAATGGACATTTTCTAGGATAGAAGAAGCTTCTATTCAGTAGTTAAATTTCTTAAAAATTTTTTAATAAGCTTGAATTCTACTAGAAGTCTTGAAAATTCTTTTGAACTCTTGAATTCAGGTTTAGATCGAAATTTTTAGTGGTTAACCCCTCGTCTTGCATGCAACTGCGAAATGACGGAATGTTTTCAGAAATTCAAGTGTCCTCAGTATTAATATTACTTGTTATGAGGAAATGCGAGGTACTCAATGTCACAGGAAAGAAATACATTTTTTCCTTTTGAGAAAAGCCACCTACGTAGCATCGCATACAGTAGCCAGGTTTACGTGGTTGTAAATAGTTCGGGAAACTCGTGGCACCAGGTGGGCGTTGGTTGCCACGCAACCTTCTTCTAAAGGCAACAGATAGGTATATTGCCCTACGTGAACTCTTGGCTTCCTACAGTATAGAAATAGAGGTATTATGTTGCATTTTCGCATTAAAGAAGCTGACTGCGATGAGGACACGTGCAGCTTGATTATCTTAGCATCCTACGATTAAATAATTTACCTCTGACCTCATGGCTTTGAACGTAATTTACACTTTTCTGACTAACTATTATCTGATAACGATGTCAATGCAAGTCACTTCTTATTAGTGAAACATTGCTTACAAAATCGCTTTTTTAAAATTATTATTATAGAAGTAAAGAATCCATTCAAGTGATACAAATTATGCGAACCTTTTCCATACATTATGTAAAAGTATTGAATGATACAAAAGTATAATAGATACATTGTGCCAGGACTTTTCAAAAAGTGTGCTTATCATTTTCAAAGTGACATAACATATTACACCTAGAAGGTACTTTTTTTGCGAAGCTGTTTGACGTAAACTTTAGACGATAAAAAACTGAAGCAATTTTCTTCGGAATAGAAGACGTATACCTTAAATTAAAGCGATGAAACGAAGCAACAGGTAATTTTTGCACGCGACCAACTCAAACATTACAAAATTAAAAAACGCACTTTCGTATATTCTAATTTGTAATCTTCTACTTGTAAATAGCAGACGTTAAACAAAAAAATACATCAACTAAGAATCATCTTTATCTGATTTCTCCTTTTTTTTCTATTTAGGGGTTGTCCATAAATTACGTTACCAATTTGAGAGGGGGAAGGCGGGATCGCGCCAAGAAATATGGTTAGTAACATGGGGGGGGGGCATTGGAAGTCACGTTACGAATTTAGATAACGCTTAGTACTGCAACGGTACAGTTAAATAATAACTTAAGTCTGAAAATCAATTTCATATTTCAGACTTCACACTCTTCCCTATTCCCATCTTTTCGCTTTTTTTTTTAAAGAGAATTCTTCTTTTTTCCCTGTTTTCATCCCTGCTTCAATTTGAATTCTAACCGAATTAATAGAACCCAATCAGAAAATACAACTATTTTTTATTAGTAGATTATTTTCCTCAGTTCCAAAATCTAATATTATTATTTTTGGATCTCAATTCATCTTTCTTGGTTAAAAATTCTACTATTTGGTTGAAAATTCAATTCTTTTGTTGAAAATGCAACTGTTCTGTAAAAAACTCATGTTTTTTTCCAAAAATTCAATTACTTGGGAGAAATTTTATCTTTTTCAGTTAAAAAACCAAATATTTGGTTGATTTTTTTTTGCGGCTGAGGATTCACCAATTTAGTGGAAAATGTGTATTTTTCGGTTGAATTTAACTATTTTTAATTTTAGCTAAAAATCTATTCTTGTTGAAATATCAACTATCTCATTTTTCGATGAGAATTAATTTTCTTTTTTGTTCAAATTCGATGATTTTGTTTTAATATCAAATTAAAATATTTTTTAGTTACAATATCAAATATTTTTGATTGAAACTTCATCTTTTATAGTAGAAAAGATGCAATATATTCCGACTGGATATCTTAGGGATTTAAAGCGTTTCATATTAAGCCCGTTATTTTCCATATACATTAATTTTATTTAAAAGATTTTATTTGTCTATTATTTCCCTATTTTCGCGAAAAATCTCCCTATTCCCCACGTTTTAAGAGGTAGCATTTTGGACTGTGAAGTGTCATTCTTGATTCATTACACGTAGAATAATAATAAACGTGAAATCTGTGTTTAGCACACCTCTTACGTTAATTTCGGGGGGGGGGGGGGGGCAAAAAAGCCGAAAATTGGTAATGGCCCCTTAGTTCAAATACGTTTTTTTCCCTGAACACAATAAACCTGTTCCGTCTTGAAGAAACGATTTATTGGATCCGGAAAATCAAGGCTTTCTTTGCTCTCATTGTGTCGAAAAACTTTTTACCACACATTTTATCCCCGAATCTCTTTTTTTTTACACACCTTTGTTTTGTCTGTCTAATAAATAATTTGGTGCGTGCGAGGATGATTCAAGGGCAGGCCGTAATTACGTGCAAACGATATATGAAGGTTACGAATCCATTTCGTGGGAGGAAGGCAAGTCCATTCTTTGAAAGCCGAAACCGTCTCTCCCAGGGCACACGTTCTTACTAACGACCGGTCAGATTAGATTAACCGTAGCCGATCAACGCGAGACAAATCACTCTCAAGAAAGAGAGTTATCTAGCAAGAAAGGCCGCAATGATACTGTGTGCTTTTCACGACAAAGAGCGATAATGTTGTCGCTACTGTGAAGGCGGCTCTGATAAATGACCAAGTATTAATCGCAAAAATGCACTCCGTTCATGCGCTTTCATTCATAAAGTCACTCAAAGCTGCGCCTTCACTAACACGTCTGCCTTATACAACATTTCTGTGTATACGTTCATTTTTTAGGACATTGAACACAATTTCACCTCTCTTGATTTTTTATTAATATACTTTATTGACATTTTTACAAAATCATACTTTCTATAATCTTAATAAGAAAACATTGGCCCGTTGACAGGCCTGGCACCGACCGAGTTTTTATACTTTTTTGTAACATGCGACTAAAAAGCTCTACATAACGTTTTTTCTTTATTTTTGGATGTGAATGGAAAGTGAATAGGCGTTTTCGAAATTTTTTTGCGCTGAACACTAATCTGGTCTCAGAAATTACCTATCACCTGAGGATTTTGAGAAAATCGAGGTCAAAGTGTAAAAAAAACGCATTTTTAGCCATTTTTGAGAATTTATAGCGGTTGAAACCGATGTGCTAGAAACTTTGTAAATATCTCAAAGTAAAGCTTTGAGATGAAAAATGTGCATTTATTTGTTCACTAGATAGAACAAGTTCAGGGGGTGCGTCATCAGAAAAAATCGAGTTTTTTCAGGACACCCTATACACCTGACGGAAGTATTTAAATTCCCGGTCAGTTCGCGGTTTTCTCCCGGTCAATTTGAAAGAGTTGAAAAGATACTTCTGAAAATTCACTGTTTCAAGTCAGAATTATATTTTTTACAACATTTCATATCATAATTTAGAAATATAATAACTCCCTTTTCCGAAATTTGAAAAAAGAAAGTTTCAAACTATGTCGCATTCTGACTTGGAACAGGGATTTTTTTAAATTCCCTTTTTATAAATAAAAATTAAAATTCTTTTCAAAAATTCCGCTCCGTGTGAAAAAATTCCAATTTCAAGTTAAATTATAAGACTTTATGGAAACTCCCTGTTCTACATTAAAAATTATAATTCTCAACGAAATTTCCTATTCTAAAGAGAACCTGAATTTTAAATTATAATTGTAGCATTGAGCCATAGCGTGTCTCACTCGGCGAGGAAGGGACTTATGTGGAGGAGGGGGTATAGATTTGTAGATTGATCTAGAATTCCCGTGTTATTTATTTAAATTACACGTTCGTTCCGTAACACTGATCCGACCCACGTTGCTGATCAATCTCTCTAGCGATCACCCCAAGTGAAGAATCTCACAATGACATCATGTAAAGCCTCCCACTCGGACCCATTGGTATTCATGGTCTTTTGTTTAAGGCGTCATTCACTCCACTGACAATCTTTCTCATGCATTTCTTATAAAGTATTTGTCGCCACACTTTCCTTTCTTGGTATAGCCTTTCTAGCTTCCTTCACGTCCATGCATTTTCTCATGCAAGCTCTTGTGTTTTTATGGCTTTTCTTATGTCTCTTCGAATTAGGGCCTCATTCAGACATTCTAACAATTCTTTTAGCGGTCCACCTCTAGGCACATTGCCATTAACTCATTACTCACTTTGTCCACCAGTGTTTTGCTGCATATCATGCTTAGGAATTTCATGTTAATCGCGTTCATTGTACTTTTATCCTTTTCTTGGTAGATCCAGGTCTCGCTACCGGACAGCACAGTCTATATGAATATAGAATTATGAATTGCCCTCGGTATTGTCCTTTTAGCTTTACTTGATATATATTTTTACTCGTGACAATGCAATGGGATTGCTCTACCGATAACATTCTTACCCTCGCTTATACGCCTATCTAACTCCCCATCTATTTTTCCGTCATTAGTGAATAGGCTACCAAGATATACGTACTTATCAAACTTGTTATATTCTCTCATCATTTAGGACATTGTTGCATATTGTTTTCCCACCATTTCCTTCAAGCACCATGATTTTGTTTCATTTACATTAATGTTAAGGCTCATGTTCTTCATGCTTGTATTTAGTTCGCTCAACATTATTTGCAAGTCTTCAATTGACTCTGCCATAACCACCTTATAATCTGCGAACCAACCTATTCCCAGTTCTATTTCAAAATTACAATTCTTTTAGAAAATACTCTGTACAAAAGTAAAAATCCTAATTCTTTGCGGAAATTACCGGTCGTAAAGTGAAAATTATAATTCTTCACGAAATCCCCTGTCATAATCGTCAAAATTATATATTTAAAGGGTCCCGGGGCATCAGGGTGTAAGTGCCAATGCCCAAATTTTTCAGTAGACACAAAAAACTGTATAACTTTAACGTATTTACTGAAAAAAATTACGTTTGAGATATTACTTAACTCTATAGCATATTGAAAGAAGCGCTTTAAAACCGTTTGCGAGACAAACCTTGTGATATAGTAACGGTGCGTTCCAAAAAACGCCGAGTCCGACTCAGAAAGAGTTGCATAACTTTTTTATCTTTGTGTTGAAAAAAAAAAACAAGAAATTACTTTTGAGCTATAACTTAGCTATATTGAATCACAGAATGAGCGCTTAAGAACAGCAAACGTCTGCGAGAAAACCCTTGGCAAAGAAAGGCGCTTTACAAACAACGCCTGGCTTGACAAAGCAAAAGCTGCATAACTTTTTTTATTTCAAATAAAAAGGAAGTAATTCAAAATAAAAAGAATCTAGTTTTGAGCTATGACGTAACTCTGCAAAACCGTGAAAGAAACATTTTGAAAGAAACAATAACCATATCTCCGAGAAGACCCATTGTCAAAGATACGGCGGGTTCCCAAAAACGGAACAATTGACACACACAGCGTTGCATAACTTTCTTATCTTTTAATTTAAAAAAAATCAAGAATGTACTTTCGTCCTATTTCTTAGATCCACTAATTCGTGAATGGACATGATTTAGGTCAAAAAATTAGATTAAGCCAATAGAACGTATTTCCGAAGTTTGGCACTTACACCCTTATGTCCCGGGACCCTTAATATATTTACTAAAGTTCCCTGCCTGAAACTCAAAATTATAATTCTTTCATTAATTGCCTTCCCAAAGTAAAAATGATATTCATTACGTAAATTCCCTGTCCTGAACTCAAAATTTTATTTTTTTTTACTGTAATTCCATGTCGAAACTTAAAATTATAATTATTTTTGAAAATTCCCTGTTCCAAATCAGGATAATTGCAAGTCTTGACATGATTTTTTAAGATTTCTTTTATTTATTCCTTGCGCACAACTCAGAATTAGAATTTTCATAGAAAATGCACTGTTCCAATAACTCAGAATTAGAGTTCCTGGCTTTTTTCTCAGTGAAATAATTCCCGGTCGGTTTCTGGTGACGATTCAATGCAAAATTTTTTTCGTGTATTCCGTATAGTTAATGCCTTATCACTTCAACGCAAATTTAATAACAGGCCTATGGCCTAGAAATTTTGTCAGCCTATATATGTCTTAACTTCAAAATTAACCTAATATATATGCATTTTTTGTTATTATTTCATGTTTTTCATGGGAAACTTGTATATTCTGAATTCCAACAATAAACAAAGAAATGGGTTAATGTTACAGTGTCTGACAATCCTATTTTTTCAATATCTCATAAAATTTCATAGTCGATCCGAGGCCTACGGTTGTAATTTCAACAGGACAATAGTGGAAAGTGGGGTATGGTGTCAGTGCGGGGCATGGTGACTCTTGCAAACAATTTTTGTGTTTGTTCATTCTCATATTAATTTTTTTGCCTAACATAGCTTTCTTTGGTAATCGAGGAAGCTATTTTATACGTGAAAAAAATAATATGAAACTCAAGAAACACAAGCATTATTCGCAAGACTCACCGTGCCCCGCACTAACACCATACCCCACTTTCCCCTACTATTTTTTCAATTAGAGACTTCAGGAATTATATTAATTTCGGTTATTCATATCAAAAGTTGTAATACTTACTACATTAAAAATATTCTTCATTGTTTGAAAATGAATCCACTTCGGTTCTGGAAAGCCAGCACAGAAACTGAAGGAAATTTTTTTTAAATCTTCAATGTTACTATATCTGATGTGAGATACTTATTTTCATAGCATTTCTGTGGTATTGAATTAATAATCCATCAACTTTGTTACAAGTGGAAATGTTAAATGTAATGCGTCTTTTTGATTTGCTCATAAATATGACTATGATACTTGACTCAGAAGGAAATGTTTTTGAGCGACTATGACTAGAATACTAGATCTTCCTTCCTTTGTTAAGAATACTGAGATTGACGAGGTCGATAAAAGAGGGATAGTAATCATGAAAACTCGACTCATGGTTTTCATTCATAAAACGGCCTACGCATTTCATCGCATGCGAATCTTTACGTGATCGCTTAAGTATACAGACCTGAAGAGATCTTGACATTCAACTTCAATGCTCGCATCGCGCGATGCGTTGCTGATTGTACCTGCAGTTTGCACTTTTAACGAGCATAATCATCACTCTCCACAATGTCAACCCTTGAGTTTTTATTTTTAGTAGCTGCTTCCAGCATCTTAGGTAAAAAAAAAATAGATAATAATAAATACGTCCTACTGTGGAGGTGTCCAATTTTTCGCAAAATTTAATCACACAAATTTGAATGAAATTAATACGAGTTATCGTAATCATCATGATTGTTTCATTTGATTGAGAGGTTACAAGAAACTTAGAAGATTTATATTAAGGATCAGACTACTTGTAATAGGATTTAAACCGTTCCTGATTAAAGCTTTAAAATTTTCTAAACAATTTCATCCAGACCAAAACCTTGTAATGTCTAAATCAATTTAGACGAAATATTGAATATTCTTTAGGCAGTGTACATGTTTAGCAAACAAAAATCCGGCCATTTGTTTTTGTAACAAGAATTTAAAAGTTTTTCAAGGGTTTGGTTTAGTCCGGTTGGAAACAAAGGGTTCGTTTCGAACTGGACTATTTAAAAACTTCTCAGAGATCCATCTAAACTAAATCTAAACTTTGTGCGATTTTTAAGTTATCCAAATCCTAAACCGGCTGTGCTGGGGGATGTGTTCTTTGCATTCTTCTCCTTTCTCTAAACTAAACTGAACTCTGAACCAAAACAATTTCAAGCGCAAGCATAGACTAAATCCGAATCAAGTCATCATTCTATCATTTAATTCCATCAATAAAGAAAAAAAAAACAATTTCAGAAGGTAACATGCGAAAAAAGGTTGTTGGAACGATTAAAGAGTCAACCCTAGAGTTGGCATTACAGCGTCACGGTGTCCCTGGCAGCGGAATACATTCCCAGACTGGACTGGGTTTTAGCCTCCAGGACGCCCTCGCTCCCTCTTGTCTTCTCTCTTTTCTTTTCCCTCCCTCCCTCCCTCCCTCTTGATTCTCTCCTCATCCAATGTTTCTCCCTGCCTTCCACGGCATAATGCTGTGTGGACTGCGGGGCCAGGCTAAGGAGCGCGTTCAAGGTCCATCCGAGGTCGCAGACACATCCGACTACCCTCCCTAACCAGAAACTCCTCCCTGTCAATGCAGACAGGGGGAGAAGGTGCTTGGGGGGTGGGGTGGAGGAGATGAAAAGAGAGACAGAAGATCAAGAAGGTAGATTCAAAGGGTCCAAAGAGGGACGGATGAGGATAATGGCAATGGTAATGGCAATGGAAATGTTGGGCCCGTTCGGTGTTTGACCGTAGAGTCTCTTCAATGAGACTTTATATGATACTCCTCCCACTTGACGTGGCCTCGCGCACATTATACGCACAAGAATAAGATCGCTGCTAAACCGCAGGTCGCTTCTTCTGCTGTGCCACCTTTATGTTTCTTCTCTTCCATTTTTCCTCCCCTTCCCCAGGTCTTTTTCTTTTCTTTCATGCTCTTACTTCTTGATTCTTCTTGATCGCAAGGGTCACACAGACTCCCTTTCTGGAATCTAGATCGACCTTCAGGAACATCCTCGGAATATCGCCGATCTTTGCGTTCTTCCAAGATTTTCAAGCCAGAATTTATATTATATTGGGTAGTCGAATTGTAATATACACATGGGAATTGGGAACCTGCGCTCTACGTTCATCGGATTCTGATAAATAATAAATCGTAATAGATACCAAGATCGCAAAAAGTATTCAAGGGAAGATGAAATTATTTATAAACTCTTGAAAGAGATTTTTTATTCATTTATTCCAAAATCTCTGATCCCTCATTCCATTTCATTTCTTTACACTTTTTTTCAATATTATACAATTTCTCTACGTTTGGCAGGTTCAATCCGCAGGTTTCCTGGCTTCCTTGCTTAGAACGATTTACCTTCATTTCCTTATACTTTTGTGACAATCATCAAGGCACAAGTGTTTTTTTTTTCTACATTATAGAACAAATTGGAGTTCACTCGAGTGAGTAAATCAGATTTGCGCATCCCTTCTCTTTGGTCTTTGTACTCGAGAGGCAAAAGGGTTCCCTTGAAATCGTACAAGGCCAAGGTCGCTCCACTTCAAAGCCCACGATATTCCAGATAATGCTGTGGATTTCAATCCGTGAGCGATATAAAGTAAAATAAGAAAGGATGTAAAATCAAATAAAAAGCGAGATAAATTAATATAAAATTCAATTCTCATGGTTAACTGGAACATCAAGTATCAAACATAATAGTATAAGACTTTAAACAAAAGCTCTGAAAGTCGTATCGGTAAAATTGAATTTTGTTTACTTGACAAGACACTTAAGAATTGTATTTTTGAGAAATAATAAAGAAATATACTTTGTGAATAAAATTTGTCATGGAAGACCTCCTTTATGCTCGTATGGGAACCCATAGACATGAGACCTGATGATACCTCATCTAATGACCTTCGTTTCTTGCCATCCTCCTGTTTGTCACGTACACTCTTGAGCGAGCTCTCGAGTCTGTCCCAACGCTTTTTTTTATGCTTGCAAATCCCAAGGACGGGTATCAAGTTTCAAACTGTCAGCGCCTTTTCTTACGGTTTTATATCACGTGGGAGCACAATATTTCCGCGAAAATACTTTCAATACATTTTCCCATGAATATCGCCCAAAGGCGACGAGTTTCCCACTTTTTCGCCTAATCTTTGACTCCCCATTTCGTGCATAAGGAAATACGACAAGTAAATATTTCACCAAATTTAAATGACATAATCATTTTATCAAAAATTATTCTAAAAATTCGAGTGGGTCCCACTTTTATATCACAGATCGTTGATTTGTTCAGATTCGCTGTGAATTCTCCTCAGCGACATTCTCATCTTTCCTCGTGAGTCTATTATACTTTTTCTAAAAGTTTGACCAACTCTCACTGAATATTAAAATGACATCTCGTTTCGCCTATATTAAACTTTAGAAAAAGATTTGATGTTCTTTGTTTGGAAATAATTTGATTAAAATAAAGTGGAATGATTTCTGTATGGTGTCTAATTTCGAACTGCCTGGATTCGAGAGCAATCTCTATTCTGCATTCTGGAAGTTAACCTGAAATCAGCAAGAGCAACGCGATTGGAAATCGGGTCGAGAGCGACCCTCGAATGTGTCACGAGAACATCGCGTCGTCTCGTTGGCATTACTTATGCTAATGGCTGACCTTCGACAAGATCATATTTTCACCCAACGGGTTCCATTTATGGGCCATTGTTGTTCTCGCGATGGCTTTTGTCGCGATCGCACGAGTCTCTTTCTTTCTTTTAAATATTCCTTTCTTTCGCCCCTGGTCTCTCTTTCTTCTCTTATTCCCTTTTTTTAGGCTCGTATCCGCCAATACCTCTCAACAGAACCTAACCGTTTTGTTTCATCAGACCAATGGCAGAATGAGACGAGGCCACCACTGCCGTCTGGGAATTAGCGCGGATTAACAGGGCCCAGACGAGTGACATTCTTCTGATCAAAGACGTCGTCTATAGTCTATATAATTTGACCATATGACAGTATGTGTTCAACACATATGCATAATGTATATGCATGCAGAGACTTTCGCCAATCCTGTATGAGATGCATATACTTTTTTAGAGCTCTTTCTTTCCTACAGGTGCTTTTATAATTGGAATTGGCAAATGTTCTGGATGCAAATGACAATTCCACGAGGTTAAAGGATTTGAGTTTTGAAAGCATCCTAATTTATTAAGGTATGCATACAATTGATATATTCCAAATTCATTTTCCTAAAATTCGGAATTTCCTTGATTTGCATCTCCATTTTAATGTTACAGATTCAAGTTTGAAACAATTAAACAATTTGAAACGCAATATATTTTTTCAGACTAATACCCGATAAGAATCGACCTTCTCTTTTATCTACAATCTTGCGTCCTTGGCGAGAATTCGAGCAGCTTGCCCCTAAATCCGGACATGCGTAATGTATACTGATCCCATTATAATACAAATGCGCAACTCTGATGTCAACGACTTGTCCTCACGGAGGGTTCATATAGGGCGGAAACTTCCAACGAGCGTGAAAACGGACTTAACTGAAACCTTTTAATACGTAGATAATTTTATTATTTATTCATTAATTTATCATTAATGTTTAGGGGTTACTTTTTTGCAAAAAGAAATCAGTATGCAATCATCTAAATTTTGATATTCAATTAAACTGAATTAACCTACCATAATGCTACCACGAACACGTTTTCATAAAACGATTTCAAAGCACTTGAGAGTTTTATGATCAGCCTTCAAATTTCCGCATCGCATATGACCTAGCTTTAAATTCAGGAAAGATTGGTAAATTTCTACTGAAATGATCTAACAATACGTAAAAGAAAAAGAAAATAGTTTGTATTTTAAAGCGTATTATAAAGCTTACAAATTTTTAAGCACAGCATTTTTCAGTGTCCAGATTACTCTAGATTTTCCTACAAGGACCGTTTAATTCGCGGTTTCATTCATTTTGGTAGAGTTGGGAAAGCGGGTCTAGAATTTTGTAATAGCTTATTTCCATTTTGGGTCCATTTTTTTAGGACGCCAGTGGAAAGGTAAACTGCCGAAAACTCTTTCCCGAGGGCAGCCGGTTACCGAGAATCAAGCCGAGTAGTGAAGCAATTTATATCTTTTACCACTAGTTCCCAATTTTAATTCCAGTTTTTTTTTGTTTGTTAATGCTCGATTTCGAAAAAATGTCTACCTCGAGAGAATAATTTTTCATGCATGTCATTTATTCGTGGGTTCTTCCGTCGAGTCATTTATAGACAAGACAACCCCTTTGGAAAGAGACTTTGGGTGGGTTGGGGGTAGAGTGTAAGCAAGGAGGTTTCTAATTTTTGGTCGACACCATCAATATCCGGCATAGGTATCAAGATTCGAACCTCGTATTACAAGATAGATTGCTCCACTAAATTGTACAAGTCATTGGGTTTGAGGCTTGCCTTTTAGTGTCCCTATTTCGGGTTTCTTCCGGATTAACGAATCTTTGCCCTTCCAGGCCACGTCTTTGGTTCCAGAAAAAACCACACCCGCGCCTTTCTTGCTGGGCCAATTTCCACGTGGCAAGGTTACGACCTCCCTAAACTCATCCCCCGCTAGCCGAAAAAAAGGGAGAAACGAGGGTTCCCTACCCCAACGCGTGAATTTATGGGCTATATGGCCTTCGGAAGCTTCTTGCGAAATGCGTGGGTGTGCGGTTACCCTTACTTTTTACCCCTTCAACCCCTCGTCCTTCAACCCTCTACATTAAACCCACCCTTGTCTTTTTTGTCCCTTTTTATATCCTTCATTCCAGTGTTGTCTGATAACTCTGATACATAGAAAGCTTGATATTCCGCAGTTCGCTTCACTGGAGTGGACAAGATTGCTAATGTTTTTTCAGAACTTGCCCTTCAAAGACCCCATTCCAGATATTCATGATTGTCCTTAGGTCGATTTTCCGAAGGGCATTTCCCACTTCCGCATTTCCCCGACTACGGCAAACTTTCAGACGCGCGGGCGCACCTTATGCTAGATTTCAAAGGACGTGAATGCAAAACACAAAGAACACCCCAGGGTGGTCCAAAGGATCAGGGGAAAAATCTCAAGGTTTGGGTATTGATCGAAGGGAATTTGGGTAGAGCTGGTTGGCATGTGAATGGTCGACTGTTCAGTTTTTTAGGAAAGCAAATTCTGTTTTAAAAAATGTAATATTTGAAAATGATGCAATCTTGTTGAAATGTTTTGGGAGGATTAAATCTAATGTAGCAATTTAAATGGAGATGGTAAATTTCAATTTCGTGTCATATAATATAGATTATAGACAAATAAAAAGTTTCGTTTATTAAAATTTAACAGCGCAGAACTAAGATAAACGAGGATTTTATCGTAAATAATATATTTATAATGGAAAGATATAATAGACCTGATTAGATCTGATCTAAACGTCTAAAATGTCCGCTATTAAATATAACATGCTCGAATTAACTGTAAATATATTTGAAATAAATATAAAAACGAAACAAAAAATATTTGAATTTTGCACACAACATTCAATCTTAAATTTGATTTGAATCAAATTTGAAAAATGAAATTAAGAATTATGAAAATTACGCAATGTTCATTAGCTTAATTTAATCGATTTATCTAATTATATAACCACAAATAAAATTTGAAAAGTTGAAAGGTAGTCGTTATTTAAAATCATGCGTATAACTTTTTAGCCTTGAGCTTTTTCTTCCAGTTTTTGTACCTACCCCAAATATAGAATATAAACGCAAATCCACCCATATATTATTCTCTCACAATACATATTACACAATTATGAGTGACCTCTAAAGTCGATCAATAATTAAAAAACACTTTAACACAAATTTGTATTGGAGTATTCTCTGTCCATATAGAAAAATAATGACTAATAATGAGATGAATAGGACCCCCACCTGGGTCGAAACGTCTGTTTGACTTGTAAAAAATCAAGCATTTTTTATTTCTGGATCCTAAAGCCAATCACAACATCAACTACGAAGAATCTATTATTACTTTTTGTTTGTATAGTATAGTCGATTGATTTTCATGTTTTGCTCAATATTTTTTCTAGACGCAAAGGCTTATACCCGAAAGGTATAGTCACAGCAAACTACCCAGTAACAAAAGGAATGTGAAAATTTCTAAAAAAGCGCATCAAAATCTTACTCCTTATTTTTCATTAATCTTAGACAGACAGATAGACCGACAGTTGGACATGTTCGTGAAAACCGTTTTTCCTAACTCGGGAGACTCAAAACGTCGAGATTGATGAAAAATGAATAAAAGTCCAAATTCACATGAAGCTAATACCTTTCATCATAAATGATGATAATGTAAAAATTCAAATCTTACGGCCAAATATATGCACGGTGAGCCTCAGCCAACTTCAACATAACTTCTTACTCAACGCAAATTCTTTGCAAGATTTTATTCTTTGATGTTGCCCAAATATTGTAAGTGATAAATGTACAAAATCGATTCAGCCCTTTTTTTAAAACACAAATTTTGATTTTTCGAAATCTTTTTTTTTTGTGATAAAAAATTTTTATTTTATGTACGCTATGTCTTCTATAGAGTTTTTTGCAGCCCTATTTGGGCTACAGAAATATCTATAGAAGACCCAGTTTTCATTTGACACAAAAGTTTATAAGAAATTTTTTACTAAATATTTTATGTATGAAAGCTTACATATAATTGAAAATTTTTATCGCAAAAAAAAACATCTCGAAAAATCAAAATCAGATTTTGTAAAAATTGTTGATGTAAGTTGTTGGCTTTAGGGTCAGGGGGTTTGAAACCAATTAAGTTGTTTCAAACGTTTCAGCACTCAATGGTAGCCCTCATCAGTGATTTTTATTAAATCTGTGAAAAGTGCATAATTTCTTGTGGGTACGCAGTTTTACAATTAACGATTTAGTTTATGTACGGAGATACAAATGTCTCGTATCTCATCACAAAGTGGACATTTCAAATTCGTTTATATTAGACGCATAGTGCAACGCATTCGTGCAACGGAGTTAGTATCGAACCTGATCGACTGAAACGCGTGTAGATTTAGATGTTTTGAGGGGACACGTTCTCTCCTGCATCGAAGGGTTGGAATTCTTGGATAGGGTGACACTTGCCTCGGATCATTTCTTGAGATTTGAACGGCGACTCTAAAGCCAACAACTTACAGCAACAATTTCTACAAAATTTAATTTTTAAGGGGGTCAATACACTTCCCCAGAGATGATTATGGATAATGTGGGCAATGATAAACAAAGAAGGGACAACGGATTTTCCAACGAAATCCTACAAGAAGATTGTGATGTTGTTCTTTCAAATCTCAGGAAATGGTCCACGACAAGTGTCACCCTAGCCAAGAATTCCATTCAGAGGATCTTTCTTTTTCGATACAGGAGAGAACGTGTCCCCCCAAAACATCTAAATCTACACGCGTTTCAATCGATTACGTTCGATAATAACTCCGTTGCACGAAGGTATGCACAATGCATCTAATATAAACAAATTTAAAATGTCCACTTTGAATGATGAGATAAGAGACATTTGTATCTCCGTGTATAAACTACACTGTGAATTGTAAGACTGCGTACCTACAAGAAATTATGTACTTTTCATAGTTTTAATCAAACTAACTGATTAGGGGTCGTGCATAAACTACGTAACGTAATTTCCCGACAATTTTGACCCCCCCCCCCCCCATATGTAACGCTTTTTCCGACTTTTCCCTGTAGTTTTTCACCATTAGGTAACACTAAGCTAGACCCCCCACCCAAGTGTTACGTAATTTATGCACGAGCCCTTAGGGCTTCTATTGAGTCCCGAAACGTTTGAAACAACTTAATTGGTTTCAATTCCCTTGACCCTAAAGCCAAGAACTTATATCAACAATTCCCACAAAATTTAATTTTTGAGGGTCAATAGAATCTCCCAGCAATAAAAATTAGAATTTTCAAAAAAAGAGCTCGGTTGATTTGTTCCTTTCTTGGCTTAAAATATCTGGGCTCGTGTCTGGGCAATATCAGATAACTGAATCCTGCAGAGAGTTTTTGTTGAGTAAAAATTTTCAATAACCGTATAGGGACAAGAAACCTCTATTTGCACTACAAAAACCTCTATACAAGATCCAGTTTTCGTTTGGCACCAAAGTTTATAGAAACTTTTCCACTACATATTTGATGTATTATAACTTGAAATATTCAAGCAATATCAGAGAATTAAATCCTGGGGAGACCTGGCGTTGAGTATAAGAGGTTTAAATTGAAGTTGATGAGGCTTAACGTGTATGGTTGCTATCAAAAAAAGGTCAAGGGGCCGTTCAAAAACTACGTCATGATATTTTGGAGAGTTTTGCGACCCCTCCCCTTCTTCATCAAGATCATCACACAAAAATGACCCCCCGGGGTGATGGACACAACTATGACCCCCCCGCCCTTTAAGTCACAAGTTTCTTTTCGATTTCATTTGATGAAAAATGTAATAGCTGCTATGTCAACAAAAGACGAATTTTCAACAAAATAGCCAACTTTCAACCAAGTAATTGAATTTTAAATCCAGCAGATTAATTTTCTTCCCAAAAACGAAATCATAAATTATAAAAAATGGTAACTTATAAATTATAACAAAATAGGCACTGTCTATAGTTACGGAATTTTCCGTAATGTTAGCTCTGAACGATCTGGAAGAGAGTTTAGTCTTACGTTTCATTTTAAACTAAAAACTGTCAATTTTGAACAAAAAATGGGAGAGTTAAATTTTCAGTTAAAAAAGTAAATTTTTAATAACAAAAAAAAAAACAAATTTCCACCATAATAGTTCAATATTTAACTAAATAGTAGACTTTATAACTATTTATCGTATCCAGCGTGGTTTTCTGGTAAAGTTGAGTTTTTAATTGTCTCATTTGTATTTTTCATTTCTAAAACAATAAATATAGACTGTAGATTCTGTAGAAGGTTGTCATAAATGATGAGAATGTAAAAATATTAATCGATGCCCTTAATTAATTAATTAACAGAGTCAATTATTGTCCTTGATGACCTGCGTAGGTTTTCGGCCCTGGGGCGTCACATGAGCGTAAGTGCTCTCTTAAAGTTTTATCGTCGTCCATGGCGTCAGAATTTTACGACCAGGAGTTGATTTAACGCGCAAGTCACTGTTTCGTAAGAATTAGGCATATTAGGCCTCGTGCTAGCTTTAGATTATGCGATCATTGCACGAGACCTCGTTCTGCATTTGACTAACATAGTCTATACATAAGTGTCTTCATTGAAAGAATCGTTGAACCCCAACGACGAATGTTGCTCATAACAGAAAAAATACTCAAAATAACGAATACTCCCAAAATATATAAATTACTGATGTTATATTTTTTTTTGTATAAAAGCTGCAAAACTTTTGAAAAAAATCTGCGGGTCTTTAAATAAATGAAAATATGTTTACCCTGGATGTGGAGTGTGGACTGTAGGCTGCAGCCAATCTTAGGACACTCAACGAATTGAGAATAGGGGATCGATCCAAGAAGAAAAAGGACGAAATTTTTTTATTCGACCAGTTTCTTTCTAGGTAGCGTCTAGTATTACGGAATTTTCCGCCTGCATCTAATCTTACGAAAATTTCCGTACCAATGTTACTTAGCCCCCCGGAAATTTCCATAATACTAGCCGTTAATCTTAAGAAAACTTCCGTAATAACAGACACTGCCTGTTTTATATTTCTTTACTTGGCAAAATCTTAAACTTTTACTATTACGATAAATCATAGAAAATTTTAAATTTTATACGTAACCTCAAAATCATTCAAACAAACAGACTTTGTCTAAAACTCTAGGATCTAATATTTCAAACGCATTAAGCTTGTCAAATAACGTTCAAAAAGCCGCTGAGCACTAAATAGTTTACAGTTGCCACTTCAGATTCCAACTTTGTTAGAATCGTCCTTGGCTTTTGAGTAAAGCAAAGCGTTTCTGGGATTCGGCTACTTTTCTCGTCCAGGGTCTCGTAAATCCAAATTGTACAATCGTGCCAGAAATGAGAATTTTCGAGGTAACAGTTTCTCTTGAAATATTTGCTAGGTTATTTCTGAAAAAAAATTTCGAGTTCGAAAACAATCAAAGAATCTTAAGATTCGAATTAGTTTGTTTGAAAGTCCAGTCACTTTCGAGAAACGCTGATCGCTGAGGTTCACTGTGCATCGAATTGCGGTAGGTCCGAGGTCGGAGAACCTATCCATGCATTCTACTCACTTGCCCGGCCTTGCAGCCGATCCAAGGCGGATCTAGTGAACCTTTCGCAAATTTAATAACTTAGTAACTATGACATTACTGGCACAAGCCTCTCGCGTGTCGCACATAAACATCGCAAAATTGACATTTATTACTCGGAATAACTAAAAGGTTTGATAAAAAGTAGAATGCTGTATGAAAAGAAAGTATTTTAGTGGCTGTAAAGACGCCATTGCGAGGTTGTAAAATATACGAAATATTATATATAAATTAAGACTGTAATCAGGTTTCATTCATATTCATATTTATATGATTTGGGATTGTATTAGGTGGAAATTATCAGATATTCGTCATTCGAAATTGAATAATTTCAAACTTACATCTTCAACATCGTACAATTTCAAATTCATAACTATATTATCAGTTTAAACTAAAGAGATTTTATTTCAAGAAACCAACATTTATATTTTTTATACATCACCCCGAGAGAAATTCAGGTTACTAAAATGGACTGCTGATGAAAGGTTTCTAAATTTTAGCTGGTGAAAGTTTTGTAATAACATTTGTACGTGTATATTTGCCCTCGAAGAAGCTTCTGAGGATACATGTATTTATAAATCAGGATCTCTGGCCTATCTCACTATGACAGAGGTGCCTCGTAAAAGTCGGTGTATCAATTACCCTTTCGTAATCTGGTTAAATTTCGCGAATAAAGCGTGCAGACAGGGAGAAAAAAGGATAAACAAGTCTGCGGCCTGCGCTGTCTTTGCGGTTTTAGACGGAATCCTCGTTTATAACAGTGAGATTCTTTTCGCTCGTAAAAAATTTCCGTCGGTCCGATTTTTAGAGACGTTCGACTTTTGCACTTTACATTTCTTCTTCACCTTGACTTTCCTTCAATCTGTTGCCAACGCAGTGTGTTATTTTCAACAGGAGCGTACACCACGAATCCCATTTTTATATCGAAAAAGAAATATAAATCCAACTTGATAGTATTTCATTTGTGACGTGTCGCCTCCTCTCGTATTTTTAAAACAAAAGTGAAATAGCCATGATCTAAAGTCTGCATTAATTTTTTCCTCTACAGAGTCTACAGTATGAACACAGCAGCCATCTGTTTGTCATAAATTCGAAAAATGGCTTAAAGGCACACAAGGTCACTTTATTCTCTTGCAATTTTTTATCTCATTGTAATACAGACTGCAAAATGGATGTGTGAATGAACTGAAATTTTCTTTGCGATAAAAATGCTAGTTTGAAAGCTTGAATGAATTTTTGAACAAAGGGGTCTTTCATATAGGGTTTCCTTCAGAGCTGACCACAGACACGCGATTTCCGCGGCACGTGCCCATTCGGCCCCGATGATGGCACGGCCCTGCTGGTCCCAGACCGATTCCAGACCGGACGAGACATGTTTACTCCACCGTCACACAATCTTCACGACCTTGGACGGCAGAAATATACATATATATATATATATATATATATATATATATATATATATAGCTGACACATATATATATACCTACTTGCGGTACGTACACCCCGCGGGTCTGAAAGTGACCGGCTGCCGTTGTCGTTATTGTCGATATATCGTCCAATCCCCAGATCCCCTGCCAGAGGTTTGGTATCATCGCATGACTAAACTCGTCTGCATCATCCTCTCGGCGAAATTCTGCCAAAAATAGACTTTTTCCTTTTCTAATAATGATTTATCTGAATTATCATCAAATTATCAATATTCATTAATGTCATGCATAAAAAATTGGTTCCTGTTTCGACTATGAAAGAATCAAGGATTTCCCATTTACAAATTCAAACTTCGCGCCCAAATTGGAGATATACAATCTGCTGCCGCGGTGTCCGCAAAACGATAGTGGCCGCAGAGGAAATGTGTTTTTAGGTCAGGGGCCGTTAAAAAACTACGTCACGCTATTTTCAATACTTTTTCTACTCTTCCCCTTCTTCGTCACAGATCATCACATAACGATTGAGTGTCCCATGGTGACGTTACAAATTCAAGTACCTCCCTTCAAACACCTCACCCCTCAACCCTTGCAGTGAGACGTATACTTTTTGAACGGCTAAAGGGTTGCAGTGACCAGTGACGAAAACCCAACCAGCAAATACTTTGTACTTGAGGGGAGGACCAGTTGTGTTTTTGTTTTGTTTCGATTCGTATTTTTTACAAGAAAGGTTATTAATAGGAGGCTTGATCGTCCAAGCGGTAAGATGCGTTTTTTAGCTGGTTTCGACAAAAATGGCTTTAAAAATTTCAATCCATATGTCTTCCATATGATTTTCTTAACAATTTTTAAGACATTTTTCTCGAAACTGACTGTATTACCACTAGGGCAAACAAGTCTCTTAGTAATAACCTTTCATTTAATAAAATACGAATCCAAACAAAAAAGCGACTTCTGGGTTCAATTTTTAACAATATAAAATTTGGTCAATTGTGGTGGGGAGATACTTAAATATTTTAACAATAATTTACGCAAAGTATCATCTCTTAACATTTTTATTTCAATAGTTATGTAGCAAAATAGAGAAAATCGAAAAATCTAATTTTCTCGAAAATGACTGATCACTTTCTATATATTTTTTTATAAATTGAACTACGGAATAAAATCCCTTAATAAAAATTCAATTAATTTTTGGTTAAGAAACTCTGACTCTAAAGGTCGTCCCGTTTCACATTGAATATGTATATGGATCATTTTGCGTGTATAAGATTACCGATTTGATGTAAATAAGTGGCATGATTATTAACGTTAGATGTCCTAAACTAAAAGCATGAAACCTGGGCCCATAGAAATAAAAAATTTTCCTACCCCATTAACCTTTTTCTGGGATTTACAATTTTTCGCCAGATTTCTCGGACCAGCTGTCTATAAGATTTTTTGTTTAAATTGGTACAGAATCAAAAATAGATACGCCCCTGATACTAGCGTATTTCTGCAGACCACAATGATTCGTTTCTGGAACAAACGCTTGGCAAATGCGACGTAAAAATAAGCTTAGACACGACCTTACCACTGCTTTGAATCACCTCGAGCTTAGTTGCCGACTCTTTTCCCCTTTCGTTTCTTCCCCCTTGTCCCAAAACATAGATCGTGCAGAAAATTAAAACAATGTCGGGGGTATTCAATTTTATGCGCGATGAAAGTCTTTATAGATTCTGACTAACGCTGCTTGAGATTGTGTGTTGCCAGAAACACTAAAATTTCTTAACGATTGCTTTTAAATTTCTTTTAGAAATTAGGCATAAATCGGGTTTATGTCCCCTTTGTAAATCCTTAAATTTCAATTGTTTTAATTAATTTCTATTATTTTTGCTCATTTATGATACAAGACTTTATATTGAATACTGTGAGTAATAATTCTATATGCAATATCGCAATTATGATTATCCTCGTGGAATCATTAAAGGGGAAAATAGACCTTGTCGATATCCTGAGGGACAAATAATATACGACGAGGGGATGTCCTCGGCGATCTTTATCATTTTCGCAGGGGGACGATTTGGACGAGGATAAGAACAAGGACGATCCACATACACGCAAACTAAAACCTGACTGCCCAGCCTGCCTACTTGCCATTACTTTATCTGCAGCGACATCGAGATAGAATGTTGAGGTGAGCCGGAATGGAATATCGCGTCCAGGGTTACAGGAAAGCGTGGTCGCCGACCGAGATGCGTGGCGAGGTGGCAGGTGAGGTCAATTTCAATCCGAACTCTGAAATTATCGTTCAGGGATTTGCGGAAGTGCAATTTGCCTATCATTTGCAAACAAAGCAAAACCAATTACTAATCCGGATGACTCGTTCAGAATTATTATTGATTCAATCCGAATATTGTCCATTCTTTAACTTTACCAAATCTGAAATTCTACAAGGAGAAAAAAAAACAGAGGGGAACCCACTCGTAAAAACCCGTACAAATTTCACGATTATTGCACGGATATTATGGTACTATTGAAGAGTATCACAGTAAAGGACATAACTGCCATAGTCAATATCAGAGGAAAAACTGTTGAGATTTCATTATTTACTATTATAATTAAACACTAAATTTCAATTCTAGCTTTTTTGGAAGGAAATTCGTTAAAAAAAACATAAACTAAGAAAAGTCAAATTGTGTAATAAAATTGCATAAGAAGGCTTAAGAACAAGTATGTTTTGAAAAAATAGTTAAAAAAAACATATACTCAAGAAAGTAAATTTGTGTAACATAATTGCATAAAAGGAGTTAAAATGAGAGAAGTACATTTCTAAAAAACAGTGTAATCGGCTCATTAGACAGTTATATAATAATGAAAAACAGAAATCAGTTGAAGTAAAATTTAAACCACGCACCTAAACTCAAATAGCTAGTCATAAATTAAAGTAAACTTCAACATTGTTTTATTTTGTGAAAATAGTTATTGTTACAAACAATGAATAGTTTTGAAAATATTGAAAATTTAAATATAGATTAAACTACTTACAACTAAATGAATGAAATGAACAATTCTTAATGAAGAAAAAGAATAATTTTCCTAATAAAGCTTCTTGACAAATTTGCAGAAAGCTAGTTAATATTAATTTTTCATCCAAATTCTACGTGACAAAAATATTAAATAACTTTATTATTGACACAATTACCATTTTGAGATAAATCATAATGGGAAATATTTTCATCGAAGATATGCATATTAAAGTTTTATAGCGTAATTTCTCGCTTTGATTCATAAAATATTCTTCAATTATACAAAATTTCGATACAGAATTTAATCATTTGAAGGGTTGTAGTACAGAACTAGTTAACCAACAAAATGGGAATATTTCAAAAGAGCGGAAAATATTCTGTAAAATCGAAGTTAATATTTAAAGGCGAAACAAAAGTCCACTCCTTAGCCGAACTGTTTCTGAAATTAAGTAGAACAATTTTTAATAAACAAAGTTATCCAGGTTATAACAAATGAATGTGGAAGCTGACAATCTTAAAGTGGCACTAACCAAAAATTGAAGCAGGCCTGCCTGCCGATTGCGATAAAAATTCAATTTTTACTTTAAAAATTAAGTAAAAACAGGCATTCAACATATTAAGTTTCTGAATACAGGTAAACAGAGTTTAAATTCAAAAAATTACCCAATTCTGAGAAAATATACAGAGAATTTTGAGACTAAGAATTCATAGGTTTTCAAAATCAGTTTTGGATAGCGAGTAAAAGACGAATTTTCAATTTTTGTTTGCAAAAATAAAAACTTTTTTTTTAAATTTAATTTAAACGTTTATTTACAGTTGCGTATTTATTTGATAAATTGTTTATAAAAATCTTTAAATTAGTTATTAGCTAAAAATATTGATTAAATATCAGTGTTAACTTGCGATTGGCAGAACTTATTGAAATAAACGAAAATTTCCACGAATAAACGTTCCTTTGGGGCACTTGTTTAATATATTCGTTATGAACAATCAAATGTTTACAAGTTGTTGATAAAAATTGTTTATAACAATAGAAATTGTTGACTTAATGACTTATAATGATAGGTCATGCATAGTTACAAACCTAATACAAAAGTATAAGGTATTTTATGTAAGAAGTCAGTGCTTTCAACATTTGCGCACTATATACTGAAGCATTTGTTTATATAAATGGTTTATATCAATTATCTTTGCATTCAACTAATTATTTATGATTATCAAGTATATATATTTTTAATGTACTGTTTCACAGTATAAACGAAAATGCTTCTCGCTATTTTGCGACTATTGTGCGTTATTATGCATTATTATGCGTAATATGTAGGGAGTAATACGCAAATGAAATATACAGTTCCCCTTTTATTACAGATACGTCGATGACACGATCTTATGTGTCAAAAAGGATCATATTCAACTAATTACCCATATTTTCAATTCTTATAATGTTAATTTGCAGTTTACTGTTGATCTAGAAGAAAATAACAGTATTCACTTTTTAGAAATTTCTCTCTTGAGAGATAAGAATAGCATCATTACAAACTGGTACCAAAAATCGTCTTTATCAGGCAGAACTATTAACTATTTCTCAAGTCATCTAACTCAAGTAAAAAAGAACATTGTATTCAACCTTGTTGACAGGGCAATAATGTTATCGCCAAAAAAAATTTCACGCTAAAAATTTAAAAATTATCACCAACTATTATTAAATAATGATTACCCAATAAGTTTTATTAACCAACAAATTAAAATTCGTAAATTAAAATTGAAATATTGTCCTATACAAAATAACTCTGTGCGAAAACAATTATTGGCCCGTCAACCAAAAGTCAGTTTACCATTTACAAAAAAATTCTTCGATAAAACTTCCCACTTTCTCAAAAAATTTAACATAGCTACAATTCCTTCGATAAGACCTTCATTCTCGTCTATAATTAGACTAGGTAAAGATAGAACTAAGAAATGGGAAGAAACTAACGTTGTTTACAAAATTCCTTGTAAAAATTGTCCTGCCTCTTATGTGGGTGAAACTAAAAGAATGTTAAAAACCCGTATAAATGAACACAAAAACAAAAAGGAATTTGTTATTAATGTACATCGTAGCACACACAACCATTAATTTGATTGGGAAAATACCAAAATACTTGATTTTGTGTCCATCTGTAAAAAATGTCTACTTTCCGAAATGATATTATATCAAGATCAATAATATTGGTATTAACAAGAAAGAGGATATTTATAATTTGAATCACATGTACAATCCAGTAATTCTCAATTTAAAATCATGATTCCTTTTTATGTAATTTATTTTGTACGTGATAAGAGATCAGTGTCTGAAAGTACAAGCTTCTTAATATAAATACCCCTCTGTTGTCTAAGGATAGCCAGTTACGAGCCTTACCTCACAGACGACGTGTAAATGTCAATTTTAATCTCTGACTAGTTGCATTTTTTCGACTTTTTAATTTTATGACCGATGTGATTTTTCTAATTTAAACTTATAAGGTAATTTGTTTTTAATTATTTTTAAATGAATTCCAAACAACAATAAAAATTTTTTTGTGTACTGTTTTTATATCTTGGTGTTTAATAAAATTTTAGCCTGAAGAGGTCAGCAAACCAAGCTGACGAAACGTCGCAAAATATTTGTGGAGTTTTATTATTAACCCCAGTGATCAACAAGAAATATAAATCTTCAAACTAAATATAGAGGGTGATAGATATTTTCATACCAATAATTAACAGATTTTATCTTTCTCTGTAGACTTTTTAACATTCCCAATTTGAATCTATACGATTTTTAAACATCGCAAATATAAATTCTCTTATATAATATATATATATATATATATATATATATAATTCTCTTGTATAATTTAACATTTCTTAATTTTAAATTTCTCTATTCGTGTCGCTACACATATTCAGATTTTTAAAAAATGAATCTGCTTCATGATTCAGAGATTTGTCGTTAAGGATACAAATTAATACTCAGTTTCGAGGTCTTGCAAATATTTAATATTTAATTAACTCGATCGGCATAACAACTAATTTGTGAAGGATCGTCCCAAATTCCGAAGGCCGTCCTTGGGGCGCTGTGTGCTAGGTGAGACATATAAAAATGTTTGCTTCTCTCAAACAAATTGCGTAGAGCGTTGGCTAGAAAAGATTCTTTTTATAAAAGATCATTCGACCCTTTAATATATTTCATAGGTCTCTGTTTACATTTTCCTACTTTTCTCCAACTTGTACTAGTTTCTGTCCGAAATTTAAAAAAAATTTATTTTCTTTGGAAACCATCTCAAGCAAATTCTTTAATAAAACTCTTGAGACATAACAGTCATATCAAGGTAATAAGAAAGGTGCAAAAGACGGTAGCAGCGTGCATAAAACGATTACTGCTATAAATATTAAATATGTTTTGATTTATTTAAGAAAGGCAACACTGTATGTGTCACTATCAGTTGGCGGATAGACTACAATCACTGGTAGTGACTTATATCGCCATCTCGTATTACACCTACATGTAAATACGTTTTATTCGAGGTTTCATCATGAGGTATCACTAGGAAAGTACGTAATTGAGAGCCTGTTTATTTCCAAAAAGGAAAAAAAACCACTGAAAAAATCTGTTGATTTCTCAAAACCTAACGCTTGGATACGTTATATTTTAGTAAAAGTAATTAATCCAATCTCTGGTTCCAATATCTCATAATATCAAAGTCAAACGTTAAAAATGTTTGAATTTGAAAAATCACCTTCTAGCTATTCTAAAAATAGAATAATTCATTGAATACTTGGAGCATCACTTTAGAATTCGTATCGCGTTCTAAATTCCGAGCGATGCATTTCTTGGTGTTTTGTTTCGATGGATGGCAATCCGACGATAAAATGATCAGCATAATGTGCGGTACCCGACCTCATGAAATCAATAGACCGATATTGTTTCATGATAAAGTGCATCGATTTATGAGTTGACCTTGTTGAGTGTGGTCTCGAAAGAGTGTACCCTAGTACAAAGTACATCGCACCTGCCTCTTTTCTGTGATGAATAAACTTTGCTCTTTATTCCTTTGTAGTGAGAAGAAAACATCCGTTCGCAGATATTAAAGTCAATATCCATTTTATAAATTCCACATAAATTCAATTTTTATTTTGCTTTTTATTGTAGACAAACAAATGTTGAAAAATGATTTTGTATGCAACATGGTCATCGGTCATTTGTTGTAGGGCATCCACGTACCAGATTTGAAAACGAGTTATATGTAGTTCGTTAGCCCTTCAATTTATTTTGCGTGTTTGTGCTTTCATTCAACTCAACAGGTTGTAGTTTGAACCCTGCGTATGCGCGAGACAACCTCGTTACCAAGACCGATTTACAATTACCAGTTGCACAAATGCCGTATATTTCTTTATTTATCGCAAAAAACCATGGTCAAATTAATTTCCTTTCATATCATAAGCAAATGTTTCATCACTCCACACAAAAAAGCTCGGAATTCAATTTGGTTTCAGGTCATTTTTTACAAACTCATTTTGCGAATGTTAGTTATTTTCCCTCTCTTGATCAACGTGAAAACTGAAAAATGATTGAACAGCTTTCAATATTCGTATTACTCAATATGAACCAATCATGGTTTAAGTTTGTTTCAGTACATTTTGACGCCTTTTCTTCATTATAAATGAAACTTTATTTTTTCTGTGTCATTTAAAGAAAATTCTTAAACATTTTTGAACATCTCAATTGATTGGGTTTTCTAACAAAAATTCTTTTGTGCAAAAAACTTTTTTTTTGTTCCAATTTAAATCTCTAGGTATTCTTTATTTTTATAAATGCTAAATGATAAATTTCAAAAAAAAAAAAAAAAAATTGTAATACAAATACGAAATAGTTTTTTGTTAAGATGGAAGAAAGATATTAATTTTTTTACTTTGTAAATCTTTCTTGGAAAAAAAAATTTTTTTTAGATATCAGCGAGTGGAAAAGTGAGAACAATGGTTGTGACTGATAATATGTACTCGTTTGCTCATTGTCAGCTCAAGGTTCGTTTCCAAGTCGAAGCGGTCACTCTCTGAACAAATATTGTTCCTGTGTTACGATGAATGGTATATTTGCTTGAATTTTCCTTTAGAGACTTTCTACGTCACCAGAGTTTATTTCAGACTATATTTTAATCGCAAAGTATTTTAGTCATTCGCTGCCTGGATTGTAATGTCGAGTTTTACTTTACTTGAATCCAAATAAATCTAAACCAACTACTATCTGAATCGAAATTAGTTGTTTTTATAAATAATTCGTAGATGTGGACGAAGGCAAAATGAAAACAACGACAGACTTGGTTGACATAATATTCAATAAGATGAAACAATTATGCGATACACCTCATCCCTCATCATCACCTCTCTTACCTTTGCGATCTATCGACAAATGATCTATCTATATAATTCAAGTGCTAATCTAAAATTGTAGTTATATTAAGAATAAAAATGGTCAAATAGATAAAAATAACTAATGAAAATGCAAAAAGTCAGTCACTGATTCAATTAATTGATATTTAACAAAGTATTAGTTAAAAGTGAATAATTCAGATTAAGCGAGGAGCCGCCAATTTATTAAAATTGTTGAAAGCAAGACTCTTTTCAATAAGTTTGAAAAATTCAAGATATTCAATATTTCGCCACTGCGTAAGTTTGACAGAAAACATGACGACGTGTTTACGACTCAATGTGCGCAAGGTCAGCTTCACCGGATATGTTCAGCTTATCGGCGAATTATCGACGTATTGGTTTTCCCAATGTAAACTTTAGAAAATTTGTAAATTCTAAACCGTATTTCAAAACCTGACTAAAATATTCTTAAAGTATTTAAAAAAATGTATGCTTAATACTATAAAGGTGATCCAGTTTTTCAAACAGGAAAGTTCGCTTTTGATCTCATTGTCAAAACTAAAAACTAAAAACTGTGATATCAATCACTTTTTGAATTGGAAGCTATCGAGGGTGGCTCACTGATTTGCAAGAAATTTCATTTTATTTACATGCAGGAGGCGAAACAGGTCTCGCAAACTGTAACTAACGAACGAATAACTTTTCCACACCACAATGCTTTCACTCTCGCGGCAACACATGCCAAACTACGACACGAGTAAATCTGTCACGGAAACAAGTTTTTTTTTTTATGTAAAAACAATCACATTTCGCTCAAAAATTTCCTGCTACACAGAAATCGGGTTTTTTTGTTAGCATTTTGGTTATACCGAATGTAGGACAATGTTGAAAATTTAGTGTTTCATATTCTTCTTTGAAGAATTAAATTAACTTTCAAGAAAGGATAACAATTCATGAACAATATGATAAAAAGTGTCTCAAATTTTAGAATTTCATATTTCAAAATTCGTTTGTTTGTAACACCTCTCGAGTTTTCAGTCTTTTTCTTTTAAGTCATCAAGTGCATTTCACCGCTGCCAGCCTTTACAAAATTGAAACATTAAGAATGCACAAGTAATATATCTGAATAATTTTAAGATTTTAACTGGAGTATCTTGGATGTTTCTATAGTATGTCTAATTTGTTTAATTTTGAAAACATTACATTTTGCCAACTCTAGTACATAATACTTAAAAGAGAAATGGCCAGTAGTCACCCATTTACGTTCAAACTCTAGAATTAAATCGAAAGTTAAAAACTTGGTGTTTTCTAGTGCAGAGTTCGACGCACTCTTATGCGCTGCGCATACCTGGTTTCTGATTATTATAGCAGTTGTTATAATGGAACTTGCTTTCTTTGAAAGTGCAAGTACTCTCACGATTTTCTCTCTTGGTACACATTTTACTCCAATTTCTCGACAATCTCGTGACCACAAGACACTTTTCTGCCTCAAGCATTAATTTTTCTTAATACTTAAAAAAAAGTCTTAATACTTTCTTTTTTCGTCATACTGTTATCATTTTTCAAATTAGAATAAATATGAATCTTACCGGGTTCGAGCATGGGACCTTGTGTTATTTGATATTAAAATGTTCTTGTAATATTATTCCTTCATTGAGACATGTGGGGGACAGCGGTAGTGGAATCCTGTCCAGGGGGTCCCTCGCCAAAGTCGACACTTATGGACTATTACACTACCATAATTTATCTAGGAATTAGTAGAGTTAGTCTGTAGAAGATGACTTTAGGGGAGGAATTGATTCTCCAATAATCGATACGTTAATCGACCTGGATTCCTACATAAAAACTTCTGTCGCCGATTGTCGTCCATAGTAGGTCTACCGTCCTTGTATAACAGTACCAATCAACCTACCCTTCGTATCAAATAGAGAGTAGGTATATAATCGTCACCTCGGAAAAAGTAGAGTTCATCCAATAATAGTTTGAGAAATTTACTACGTCGACAACCAGTTCGGGGTCATTCTCTAAAAGTCAGAGCTTAAACAGTAGGGTGGGTCGAAAATAAATACTTTGGAATGCGAAATCGCGACAACGCGGAAAAGTAGCGTATTGGGGTCCTAAAAAAGTATAATTGATTTGGAATCGATCGACATGCAGCTTGGTTACCCGCGCTCGAAAAAAAAGGTTAACAAAATTTCTTGTTTGTAGAGTTTTTAAATTTTATTGAATTTCAATTTTTTTTAAATACCTGGAGGTCAAGAAAGTCTTTTCAATTTTTTTCGGATTTTAATCTATCATTTTCTAAGAGATAATTCCTATTTAATTTACCATTGTTTTCGGAAATTCTTTTTAACACGTTTGAAAATATGAGGAGAATTATTTGAGGTACATAAAAATTTTTTAGTTACAGAAATGCATTAGAAAAAAATCCCCAAGACCCAGGAATCGAAATTGGCAATACAGCGAATTTTCAAAATTTTGATTTTGGTATTTTGTGAACTTATCTTCATAACTTTGTAGTTAACCATTCTTTTGAGCTTTTGAGGATTTTTACATTCTCATCATAATGAGAAGGTATTGATTTTATGTGAAAAATGACTTTCGTGGATTTCATCAAATGTCGACGTTTTGAGGCCCCCTGAGTCAGAAAAAATGGTTTTTACGTCGGTGTCTGTCTGTCTGTCGTTGTCGTCGTTGTCGTCGTTGTCGTCGTCGTTGTCGTTGTCGTCGTCTGTATATCGGATAACTTTTGAAAGACTAATCGGATTGGATTGTGCTTTCGCACACAGTTTTTGGGACCAAAAAGAGAGATCGAGTTCGTTAACCAGCCATTTTCGATGAAAATTAAAAAAGTTAGGACATTATAAAAAAATTTTAGACCATTTTTTTCAAAATTTGAAAATCATATGTACGGCCGCTTATAGTCATCGAAAATTCAAACAATTTATTCCCATGACATTTTTCGATAAAATCAAAATTTTCAGAGTTACGGCATTTTCAAAATCCAAAAAAAGAAACGAAAATTAACATTTTCAGCCAAACAACGCACTATACGAAAAAAAGTCAAAACAAGAAAAGTGTTTCTTTTTCAACGCCCTACAAGATTATCATAACGACTTTTTGAATTTTCTCGAAAAATCGAAAATTCACATTTTTATTGAACAAAAAATAATTAAAAATCCAAAAATTCAATTTTACGGCCAAACTATGCAAGATACGACAAATCATGATGAAACAAAATTTGTGCGTAAAAAAGAGATCTGCAAGTTTGTTATTGGTCACTTTTTGATAGGATGTGTAGTTTTTGCTTTATTCGTAAAAAATGTCATTAACAGTGAAAAAATCAGCCCGATAAGTGGGCGCATTCTCATCGAAACTTTGCTTATTTCATTTCTTTTCCATCTCGTGTGTGTTTTTCACAATATTTCATTGTTTTAATGTTCTCAATACTATTTTTAACGATTAAAACAATAAAATAATCATAAATATTGCTCATGATACTTGAAAATTGGTATTTTTACATTCTCATCTAGAGAAGGTATTAGATTTGTGTAAAATTTGACCCCCCCCGGTTTTAGTCAAATGTCCACGTTTTGAGACCCCCTGAACCCAAAAAACAGGTTTTTACGAATGTGTCTGTCTGTCTGTCTGTCTGTATGTCTGTCTGTGAGCACGATAACTTTCGAAAGAATTGATCGATTCAATTTTCCTTTGGTATACTCTTTGAGTCTCCTAAACTAAAGGTCAAGTTCGTTAGCCAGCCATTTTGGATAAAAATTCATAAAGTGAGAGCATTTTGAAAATTTATTAGACCATTTTTTTTCAAAATTTGAAAATCATATGTACTGCTGCTTATAGTCATCGAAAATTCAAACAATTTATTCCCATGACATTTTTTGATAAAATCAAAATTTTCAGAGTTACGGCATTTTCAAAATCCAAAAAAAGAAACGAAAATTAACATTTTCAGCCAA
>CAKNXH010001750.1:135517-163136 GCA_932178445.1 Andricus quercusramuli
AACTTCTCAGAATAAGACGTCAACCAATTGTTTGTCTCTCGGTTTCCATTCCTTGCACCCCCCCCCCCCCTCCCCCACCTTAATACAGAAAGGGTGCTAAAAATTCTGGGGATCCAACAAGAAAAAGCTATAACGGGGAAAAGTTAGTTAGCTTATGCTTAGAAAAGGACGTATTTATTACAAATACTTGGTTTATACATAGAATGATCCACAATTACACCTGGCGTAAAGAAAATAGCCACATTATAATTGACACCGTTATTGTGGATGAAAGACTAAGAGAACTCGTCAAAGATACAAGAGTCATGAGGGGCTCTAAATGTAATACTGACCATCACCTTCTAGTCTCCAAAATGAGCTTAGGGCGGGGATGGAGAAGAAATAGAACCAAACAAACGAAACAAACGCGAAACAAGATTAAAAATTTACAGAAACCGGGATATCCGAAGATACATAAGAAGCCATAGAAACACGAGAGCTCGCATGAAAAAATGCATGGACGTGAAGGAAGGTAGAGAAGTATGCCAGGACAGAAAAGTGTGGCGACAAATAGTTTATAAAAAGAATGTGAGTAGAGTGTATGACGCTTGAAACGAAATACCTTAGATACTAATAGGCCCAAGTGGGGGACCGCACACACAATAATTTTTTGAGGCTCTTTACTTGGGGTGGTCACTAGAGAGATTGATCAGCCACCTGGCTCGGAGCAATGTTGCGGGACGAACGTGTTATTTAAATAAATAACACGCAAATTCTAGATCAATCTAAAACATGTATATCTCCTTCCCCACATTACTATTTTCCAACCGTGCGAATCACGCCTACCCCGAAAGGGAAATGGCCTAATAGTATAATAATAATTAATGTTCATGGTACTTGAAAATTCGAACAATTTATTCTATTTTTACATTCTCATCCAGAGAAGGTATTAGATTTGTGTAAAATTTGACCCCTCCCCCCATTTTTGTCAAATGTCCATTTTTCAATAATCATTCAAAAATTTATCATATATATGTTCCAAAAACAACTTAGATACTTTTTTTTGGCCCCTTTTCAGATAGTTGGAAGAAATCTTTCTGATTGTATGATTTATTTTTTATTAGACAGATACGGAAATGTACGCTGAAGTGAAGGAATTTCCTTCTTCATTTTAAAGCAAATACAAATTTAATAATTTTTATTTGAAGAACATTGAACATAAAATATTGTCATTGCGAACCGCGACAACCAAATCGCGCGCCGTGATCGCGATCAAACTTTTGAGTTTACATTAAACGATGAACAGAAACGAGCGTGGCGCAAGACTTACATGATTTTTAAACGAAATATCGAGCGCGAAGCGCGAGTGTCTTGATGAGAATGTATTCCTTAAGGTCGATAGAACCTTAAGTAAATTAGTTCCTCTTTCTATGTAAAGTTTACATAATTAAACCAAAAGCAGGTCATAACGATGAAGCTAACTAAGAGAGCATTAGCCCGCGAAGCGCGCAATAGTAAGCACATGAAGTGCGAAAACCAAGATGAACCGAGCTTAAAGCGTCAGGCAAATGTGTCCGAGCGCGTAGCGCGAGGTGAATATATTATCGAGCGCGAAGCGCGAGATACAACAGGTGCGCGCCCTAGGCGCGCTCAAACTAGCGAGCGAAGCGAGCCGCGCGCAAAGCGCGCGATGAGAATGTGCCCGCGAAGCGGGCAGATTTTTTTTTAATGCATTTTTGTCACCAAAAAGTCTTTATGTACCTCAAATAATTCTCCTCCTATTTGCAAGCGCGTTGACAAAACTTTCCACAGACAATGGTAAATTAAATATGAATTATCTCTTAGAAAATAATAGATTAAAACCCGAAAAAAATTGAAAAGACTTTTTTGACCTCCAGGTATGTAAAAAAAATTGAAACTCGATCAAATTTAAAAACTCTATAAACAAGAAATTTGTTAAACCTTTTTTTCGAGTACGGGTAACCAAGCTGCATGTCGATCGATTCCAAATTAATTATACTTTTTTAGGACCCCAATACGGTACTTTTCCGCGTTGTAGCGATTTTGAATTCCAAAAGTATTTATTCTCGACCCACCCTATTATACTGTCTTATAATTGACCTTTGGTATTCATCAATCTCCTCATTAGAATCTTCAGTATCAATAAAGTCTTCTTGGTGCTTCAAAACCTGTGTCCAGCTTTGTCCAGCTAAAATAATTGATGTAATTTGTTCTTAAAATAAAGGGTTACAGTACATAACAAGATAACCAAGATTTTTGTGGAAATGGGCTTATTGTATAAAAACTTCTTTAAAAAATCAAATACAGGCTATGTTAGAAGGATTTGTTCAAATTTTCATCTTTTTAATGTGGTGATAAACAATTTTTATTCGAATTTCTGTTGATATTTTAACGTAGTATTTTAGCGTATAACTAGTTTTCTTTTTCCTTCCAGCATCGATATATTTGGAAACTACTATCGTTTGTTGGAAAATAATGCAATAATATTTTTCTTTTTATAGATATTTTAGCGAAAAATCGTCTGTCAGCGTGTCACACTAAATTTCGATTTTCTCGGAACAGACTTATTTTTGTTATACTCATTTAGTATCCTTATACCCCGGGAGCAAGTTTTTATTCATGTAATTAAATTGAAAATTCGACTTTTAATCGCTAACGAAAACCGAAATTCGAAACCTGTGAAATTGTAACCTCAAAATTTACGATGTGTTCGGAATTAGCCAAATTTTTTAGATCAAACCTCTCCTTCCCGCATTCAAAAACTCGATATCTAGAGAGTAGGTTTTTATTTTTTATTTAAACTGAAGATTACATTTTTCTATTAAAATCCGCAGCTGAGCATGCTTCAATTTGTGGTCGGCATCACTTTAAGATTGACAACTTCCACATTTCATTCCCACGAAACTGGATTTTTTTTCTAATCAAACTTTTTCTTGTGAAGAAGAATCTTTGTATTGGCATTAGGTTAGCTCGGGAGTGGACTTTTGTTCTATATTTTTAATCGGCGATTTTAATTTTATTAAATATTTTTTCGATTTCCTTAAAAAGAGCGATTTTTTATTATCCATTTCTTTACTGCCATTCTTCAAATATTGTTCACAGCTACACAGAAAAGAGCTAAAATAATTTTTGCTCCTTCTGTGAAAGAACGCACGTCAAGCCCTCATTGGCTAAAATCTGCTCCGTCTCCATTTTGGGTCAATATTTTCCACAAATCAAGTTCAGATTTTTTCTGTGCATTTGTACTCTCTTCTTTAACTTGCCCTGGCCCCTAATCTATTGCGTACACAATAAATACTGAGAAAAATGTCTGGCTGGCCAAAAAAAAGTTTGGTTGCTAGAGAAGTAATAAAACTATTTGGTTCATCCAAACAAAAAGTTTGATACGCTCAACAATTTTTTTTGCGGTTACAAAAAACATTTTGTTGGTTAAACAAATATATTTTGTAGAATTAACCATATTTTTGTAAACGCAATAAACTTATTTGTTTGAAGAAACGATATAGTTCTGTTGAAGGAAAATTTGTACATATTTTTTAGATATAATAAAATATATTATTTATGCAAGAAAACGCTAAGTGAGAAAAATGAATCGATTCAATAAAATGCGTTCAATTCGCATAGAATTTGCTTGATTAAACACAATTCAATTTCATCAGCATAAGCCATGTTTACAGACGAAATCGTGAATAACTCGAAGACTTATCTTCAAATGAAATGCATTTTACTGAATCAAAGTATTTTCTCTTCTTCTAGCTTTTGCTTTAAACAATGATCATTGGATTTTATTTCATAAAACAAGACAAAGAATGCATGCTTATAATCCTAACTTCTAAAGTCCATCCGAGTGAGTCACGCCTACCCCAAAGAAGCCATTTGGCTTAATGGTATAATAATACTAATAATCCGAGGAAAATCACCATAAAAACTGTCACTTTCTATACGAATCCAACTCTAAAACAGCATTCATTCTCAATTCACAAAGAAGACTTAGCATTTCCTTAAAGAATACCTGACATAACAACACAATAAAGCTTTATTTTATTCAAAATGACTTTAAAAAAGCTTAAAAATAAATCAGAAACATGCTTTCTGTAGCACATCAGCTATCATCAGCCATGTGTATTGATACTGAGGCTCAATACAACTATTCTGTTAAAGTAATTTTTTTTTACTTAATAAAGGAACTATACCATATTGTCATATGTTATATTTTTATGACGTAACATTAGAATGAAAAACTTCAGACTAGAATAAAAATTAAAAAAGTTATTAAGAAGTGGTCTCGGAAGTGGTATTCTGCTATATCAATTGTAAATTAGACGAGTTTCTAGGAGTGTTGCACTTTCGATTTCCGAAAATAGAGGAAGAAGTAGGTGTAGAGAGTGGTGACCTGTTCCTGGAAGAACAAAAGCGAGCAACTTCCGTTTTACGATCTCACATATTTATATATGCACTCGCGATGGCCTTCGTCCATGTTTGATGGTAAAAAACGCCTTATGGGAATTTTGCATTTGTTCGCCCACTCTCTCCGATGCTTAAAACGATCGTGGGCTTTTATGTGGGCAGCTCAACAGCATCAGTCGTCGCGTATGCACTCTGATAAGTAGGTGCAATCAGGCATTGCAGACGCTCGTCTCATTTTTGGAACGAAATATCGCGATACATGGAATATTCCAGAAAAAACGAGAATTGATACCTCCTTCTGAGAAAACCATAGCAAACAAAACAAGGAAATCAGAAGAAAATATCATTTATCGCAGCCAACGCACTTTGTGCTTCGTAAAAGTATTTGAAGCATCTACAAAAATCCCCGTCAATAAAAGTGTAATATGATACAATTGTTCAACTTGGGAAACTGAGTTTGAAATGTAGAATTTCTGAAAACTCAAATTGACAGCGATTTAGTTTTGAATGACTAATTCTTTAAAAATTCAGGATTAAATTGTTAATTTATTATTTTAGTTTTTTGTTTGAAGATTCAAATTTTCTTATTGCAGACTTATTTTTAAACTCCGGACTCTAATTTAAAATTTTGCAATTTTGAAGGCTTTATTTTGAAAATTTTAACTTAAAAGTTTTTTAGATCAATATTGATTTGAATGACAGGGAACATTTCTGAAAACTGCAAAAAAGTCACCCGACAGTTCATTAACCGCTCACAACATTACAGTTTCTTTGTAAGTGGTAGAAGCGATGACGTCACAGTTTCCGGCAAATCCCTGGAGATGAACCTGAAAACGATCTTCGATTACTCACGATCCCGTTAAGTGACTGGTGTAGAAACGCCTGAACTCATCGTGTACTGAGACTGAATCAACGACCCAGATTCATTATTGCCTCTGGGGCTTTTGATACTCGACGGGCCTCCACGGGCGCTAAATTCAAATGTTGTACGTCACGCTACCGAGCTGTCACCTATCAGCGTTGAAAATCTAGAATCAGCTTAACAAACTCGTCACCAGTCGACGATCTGGGATTTCTTTCTCGCACTCAATTATTTAAAATACTAAACACGAGATCGTAATCTCAAAGTGAATGGACACATGTACGGTATTTCGTCAGGCAAATTAAATAAAAAATGAAAGATAAATAAAATTCAGAGCAAGGGTCATTAATATTTCTACAATATATTTTGGCAAATCTTGAGGACATTAAGAGATTTACCAGAAATTTAAGAAGAGAGAAATTTGCATTTTGAAACTGTTTCGTCCCAGAGCACGAAGCCACCATTCATATTATTCTTATCTTTATCTTGATGACCTACTTAAAGACTGTTGGTATATTATTTGGCTGTTACGTTCCGGAATATGAAGTAAGCTGGTAAGTCGTAGGTATATGTAACAAAATCAGCAACACTTGTGAGTTTACTACCTACATCTACATCTGCAAGTATAGAGTGGAAAAAAGCATGGAGAGGGTGGAAAAGGAAAAGGAGCAGGACATAATTGACCATCTATCGACTACGTTCGCTGACGTACACCTTTTCCAGAGTTCATGAACCCCATTGTAACGCCATGCCAGTGGAACTGAATTAACTGAAGGTCGTTACTCCACATCGGTCACCGGCCCAGAAAAAAACCGCAAAAATGCTGGACTTTATTTGCCCCACAGATTTTAGAGTAGACTCTACAAATAGGGTCCATCTACCTTTTCTAAACCATTTTTTTAAAATATCAAACGAAATGATGCAGTATAAATAGCTTGATACAACTGATTATACGTTTTAATTCCTTCTCTGCTGAACATTTTAAAGACTGACAGTTTCTAGCTTTTGGGTACATGTTATATTATTTGATAATATCTCATTCCTCTTTAGTTAATCAAGAACCTACACCAACATTTCATCGATGTCTATATTATACTTAATTCCATCAAGAGTTTCACTTGAACGATAAGGATGTCTAGTACAGGGTGCTCGCATGCATGCATCTGACCCTGAAGGTTCAAGAGCATCGGGTGAACGTCCGCAACTTAAGTGAATCCCCTACTTAAATACAATCCTTAAGCGCGTTTAATTTCGTTTTCGGATTGTGCTGAGTGCATCAAAGCTCAGAAATCACTCCGTGCATCTGCTGTCGATGAAAAACAAATCCTATCAATAGATGTCCTTAAAGTTCTATTTCTTATTTCAAGCATTCAAGATAAAAAAAAGAATAAACTCAAAATTGAACAATCTTATTTCAAAGCTTACAAAAAACCTACAAATTACAAAATATATGAACGAAGCATATATTACAAAAGTTCAAACATGCGGATCTAGCATGGGCTACCCTCATACTTGCCCTTATGGTTGCCCTCGTGGGCCTGTCACAGTTGATCCGACGGTAAATTTTTAGTTATTTAAAACACCGATACCAACCAGGAATTGAACAAATTACCATGATGCTTATAACTTTTTTCGGGCACACTCCGCACGCGCATGCATTTTTTGTCAGACTGAACTAATCAAGCATAAAAATTCGTAATAACAACAAAATATTTGATCTTAGAAATTTTAACCTATCAACCGTGAGGGCAAACGAGCAGGGTGCCCTGCGGAGGCTGTAGCGGTTTTACTCTATAGCTTGTACACATGGGGGCCTGACGGGGGCCAATATTAATATATCAGAATTAGGTTACGACACTAAAAATCCTTCAATTACAAGAGGCCTGCCCACATAGAGGAAATAGATTCAATCGCCACATGTTCGAGTTCCACCACCACTTCCCTCTTCTCAGGTCCAGAAGCTTGGGGGGTGTTCACTCGCGTGAAGTTAAATGAGTAGAGGTCAGTGGTGGTGTTAAAATCCCATCTGGAAAATGAGCAATTTTCCCCTATCTGGGCAGGCCTGAATTAGAAGATCAATAAACGTCCATGATTAAAATTTTATAACTAAAAAAAGGACAGAAAAAAAGTTTCAAATTGAGAAACTCTGTCTAATTTTAAGCCAAATAATAGGTTTACGGTCTTACTTTAAGACAAAAAGACTAAAAACGGACTTAAGTTAGGGTGTGATAAAAAAAATACTTTTTTCTGTGAGGGCAATCTTAATAACTGAGATTACAATTTAAGTAGAGGAGATAAGGCTAAATTGGCGAAACTAAACTAAAGTGTAAATTTAAAAGACAGCTATAGAACGAAAATTTATAAAAAAATCTGACTTGGATAGCTTAATACCTTTAAAATGTTGAGTGAGCTAAGAATATTTCGTAAATGATACATAAAATATTTATTTATTTGATTTTGCGGAGGAATTCACCTGCATCAAAGCACCCACATTTCGGATAATTTAACGCACCACTATAATTGTGTAATACTGCAATACATAATATATATTTGTTGGCCGCGACCCTGCCCTGCCGAACACACTCGAGGCCTGACATCATTCTCCAAGACTTCGAGAAACGAACTATATTCGTGATCGAATTCTCGGCTTGAATCAAGACCTTAAAAGGGAGCTGCAACGACTGTACCCAAAATATTCGATATAAGTAATTATCCTTGTGATCGGTGCTCTCGGAGGTGTGAAGCTATCACTGGTTTGTAACATTAAAGCCACACCCGCGTGCCAAAAATATGCCAAGGCACTTGCGAGATGAATGCAGAAACTGTCATCTGTGACCACCCATCTCACGGTCGTGAGACGTGGCCATAAGTGTGATTTACCGCAGTTTTACTGGGAGCCGGTGTCATTTTTAGATGGTAGTTGCACTTAGTGAGACCCTGCGGTGGTTGTTTAACCCTTTTTTTAAATTATATATATGTATATATTATACATATATAATTATATATTAAGAATTAATGGTTCTAATGACATTATTTGGATTGCATTTGTGGCTTAGAATACATTATTTTAGATTCAAAACAGAGAGGAAACATGGCTCATTTACATCACGAAAATCCTTTTCTTAATTATGACGTTAAAGTTCAGAGATTATGAAAACGCTAAATTGGTTTAATATAAAATTGGAGGTATTTATCGCTTCAATTTAGCTCCTTTTAAATTAACCAAAAAAAGTACCGCAAAAACTTTTTGTAATAAACTTGTAACAAAAATCTTTTTAAAAAAACTGCTATCTCAATTCATTATCCTGTCCTTTAGTTTATTCAACCTTTCAAAATTGAATAATTTAAGAAAACTTAAAAATTCTTGATATTTTGACTAAATCTTCTCACAGAATTTTCAGAATGTCTTGGGTACATTGAATGCAGATTTGCAAACAATTTTAAAGCATAGATAAGAACAATTTATACTTCTTTTGCTTTAAAAATTGAAACGACTTATACAAGTCATGAAAATTAGGTGAGAATTTCAGTTCTCTATTCCTTTTTTTCGGTAATTTTTATAAATTTTTTAAATCATAACATCTTACCATTATTTTCAATGCAATTTTTATTCCTTCTCGATATTCTTAAATTCCATAGTTTATAAATTGAATAAATATCACGAACTCAACGTACTTTCTAGTATTACGGCATTTTCCGTACACCTAATCTATTTTCAGCTCGTTCGGGTTACGGAAATTTCCGTAATACTAGCCCCAACGGTATAATTGACCGGCTTGTTGACGATACAGAAAATTCTTTAATACTCGAGTCACTAGAGGACTAGAGTGTACACTAGACTCTCGACGGTGCTTCAATTTAATAGAACAGAACAGGATAGAATTGAATAAAAAATCATAGTGAATAAAACAAAAAGCATGAAAAATGAATGAATAAAAAAGATAAACGAAATGTTATGTAACGTTCCGAAAGTTAGCGCATCAACTCCAACTGAAAACTTGTCTTGAATGTTACAGGTTTGTTCATACGTTGACAGACACCTGTTCAGCCGGTTACGACAAAAGACCTCGTTAAAGTCTCGAGTCGACTGGAATTCCAAAATCCATGTTGCGTGACAAAGAGATAATGCTGCTCTTAATTGGGGTTGAGAAAGGGACTGCACCTCAATGTGACACCAAACTACCAAAGGTTCCTTCGATTTATCAATAATAAACGACATCTGGCATATTGAGTTCATTGGCCGAAGAATTGTTTTGTAAAACCACAAGCGAACCAGTACTCTTGATATCTTCAATACGCGAGGGGCCATAGTGTCTACATGAGTGACTCATAGAACTATGATGAGAGTCTTATGGCTATAGTCTGACGTAGATTCAAAAATTAACTCAAAATTCAAGGACATGAAATAAAATCCAGTCAGAATTCTTTTCAACTCGTCCCACCAAAAATAAAAATTCTATTTTTTAAACTAGACCTTGAGAATTGAGCTGGTCCGCTATTTTTGATCTTTTTCATTCTGTAATGTAAATGAAAAAAATATCATTATTCAAAATCTATACCATCAAGAGGAGCTATTTTGATTTTCCGGGGTTATTTATATAACCGCAGGGTTTTTCTCCGTAGGAAACTTGTTTTTTATTTTTGTGTCTTTGCTGCATATCCTTTCAATTTTGACTGTAATATATACAGTAAAATTCCACGGACTTATAAAGCCTAAAATATAGATATTGTTCCATGTTTACACCAAAATGTACCATATATAGTAGCCCCGGTTTACGGTATTTTAAAATGTATACAGAAATAACGCCTGAAAAATGAAAAGATTGATAAATAGCCTCTGAAGGAAGTTTGTTTCTGACGCATATTGTTTGAAATCTCAGGAGCAATTTAGAATCAACAGTTTGACACTGAAATGGCCTTGCAATGAAGCCGGATGATATAGCCGCGATTCCCGAGGACGTAATCTCTCGTTTTATCGAATTACAGAGGATTATTAAATGACCGGCCGCTAGCGCGAGTTCTCGGTGTTTTCACATCAATTAGTGGAAATTGTTCATGGTTTGTTCCTATCGAATTAACCTTCGCTCAAGACCGCCCTCGACACTATCACTATCGAGCTGTCTGTATACGTACAAGAGTTCAAGAACAGTCGATCAAACGGACATTCGCTTGTACATAATTATCAGGCGATAAAACTAACGCCCATTATAAAAATTAAAAATTCCAGAGGGACATTTCAAATCCTCCATAGACACATGGACGAATATAGAACCGCCATGAGACGTGAATATCAGCACTTTCTTATGAGCATTTCTACAAATGTTATTTTTTCATCACTTGCAACCTCGCTTGCAAGTTTTATAGTTTTCATTATAAAATACAAGTCATAATTTCAAATTCGTTCGCATATGGTCATTCCAAAGTTTTTTTTAAATTCCAGCGAAAATTCTGTGCGAACATGCCAGCGATTTAGCTGGCAAATTTCTTCCTAATAGTGTTTGCCCAAAAAACCTCAAATTAGATTTTTCGAATCAGAACTTTACGTTATTTTTTTTTTAAATTTGATTTCATCGTCAATTTTACTTTTCTTTTCGAAACTGCATGAAAATGGCAATTCATACCCGATTTTCAACTTCAATGGCTGAATTTATTCGTTTCAGAGAGCAGTTTTAGGGGACATAGAAATAATTTTAGTGAAGAATTTGTTGTGCTTTCACATAAATATTTAGAATGTTCAAAAAGGTCCTTCTCATTAAATTTACCATTTTGACATCGATTTAATTTTTATAGTCCAGACTTTATTTATGTGAATGTTATACAATAGGAAAAAAATTTTCTTGAACAAAAAAAAAGGGTTTTTTGGATAAACATGAAAATTTGGTTGGGTCAGCCAAATATTTTTTTATCTATACACATTCTATGGTTGAACTGACATAAAGGCTGACCTCTATTTCCAAGGTTTTCATGATTTATTTTGAAATACATTGCTTTTATATAAAAATATTCTACACAGAAATTGTATATTTCAGTCACATCACTAATCATTGATAATTTTCATTTATTTAAATAATACGTGTTCATTCAAGTTTATAGTTTACCTAAAAAAAGTAAGTGAAACATTTCATCTCGCCAAATTTTGAAAAGATTTTTATATTTTTAGGTACTGCTTTCACATAAAATCAGAAAAAAGAAAAATAATTTATATTCTTTAAACATTTATGAGTACTTTTAGAAAGAAATTAGAACTTTAAAATATGAAAATTTAACGAAAATTTGGGAAACTTGATGATCTTTGCGCCACCCCTAAAAATTAACCGATTTGGCTCAAATTCGAAGATAATTTGTTTGGAAATTCGAAAAAACTGGCGGATGAGAGCAAAGAAATTTGAAAAATGAAAAATAAGGGCCATCCTAATGGCACACAGCTTTAGTGGGTGTGTCCAAAGTCCTTGTATCTTTCAATATACTTTGTCGGCTTGCTTGACATTCAAATTACAAGGCAAACACTTATATTTATTTGGAGCTACGCATAAAACGACGTAGCCGTGATAAAGTTAGATAAGGAATTGATTATCTAGAAGTTATCAAAAATTAAACGTTTGCATACTTGCTACGCAGCAGCTACGTCACTAAATAAGTGAATCAAACATTGGGGAAATTTTATTAGACTGATACAACTGAAAACAACAAGTCGATTAAACTATGCAGATATAAGATTATGTACATTCTACGCCGTCAAATTGTTTATTGATATTAAACGCCGCTTTAAAAAACGGTATTATTTAGTTTTTTTCCGTAATATGAAGAAATTTTCCATTCATTTGAAATTCCGCTTCCTAATTTTGCACTAGGGGTATACGACATTTGTTTGACAGGCTATATGACAAATTAAAAGATGAATTTCCTCGTAGTTTTTATATTATACAACACCAACTCTGACGGGTTGATGATGCGTTTAGATTATATACATTACGCAATCAAATTGTTTATCGATATCAAACAACTCAGTAGCAAACGGTAATACTTCATCCTTTTTCCATAATTCGAAGGAATGTTTCATTAACTTGAAGCTCCATTCACCAATTTCGCTCTTGTAGTATAAGTCAGTTGCTGGAAGGTTATATGAAAAATGTTATTATTTTATTTTTTATATCATGCAACAACAGCTCGGATGTGTTGATCACAAGTTTTCTATTTCACAATATATGAAACTATTTCAGTTCATTGTACGAGCGGGGTGGTTGTCATGGAATCCTGATATTTTTCTAGAGCAACGAACTTTCGAGTTCAGTTTCGACAATCGTGACGCTTTGAATCATTAAGGCTATATCAATATTACATCATGCCTCAAAGGAAGAATCAGAATTTAAAAATATAAGCTGAACATTTCTAATGAATCATGGTTATTATCTCATTTTCTTGAAAACAGTTCTGTTGTGTTTATAAACAATTTGGGGCTTGGATAGGTACAGGTAGGGTTGGTAGGTAAAATAAAAAGGATCTACGTGATTAATATAATATTTAATAAAGTGAAAGAATTAAGCGATACGAGCAACTTGCTGCTACTCGTGTATTCGAGTGCTAAATCTATGTACCCTCTCTTACATTAGTCCCCTGCGACCTATCGATCTATTGAATACCAACCTATGTATATATATACTTAGAGTGCCAACCTAATATTGCATTAATATTTTAAAAAATGACCACTGCGCTGAGATTCTTTTTATCTTTATTTGCTTTTATTTTCATTGATAATTTTTGTTGCCTCGAATGTCTCGATCATTTCCTGTTTAGAGTATGAAAAATGACGGTGGTTCTAAATGCCGGAAGTGAAGAGATTCGTTCTCCCCATGGCATTGTGGCTGTGGCTTCCGTGGGAAGTGAATTTAGCCAAGACCTTGTTGTCTTGAAAGTGACGGTTATTGATAGGACCTCGTTGAATGACGTAGCATCATAACAGTTCAATGTTGCAAAGCTACGCTTACGCTTTTAAAAACAAGGTTCAACATAAACTGTCACCAGAGTGCGAGTTTTCATTTTATTTTTTAATAGTTATTAATATACTTTTATGTAGTTCGTTTCTGTTTTAAAAAGTTTGGTTCTTAGTCAACTCTACGAAAATAGAACTAGACGAAATTTCAGTTTTGCAATTCAAGAGAGTCAATTTTACAGATTTAATAAGAATTTTTTCTAATTCAAATGGTTACGATTTAAAATTATAAACGCTTCTTGAAAACTTTCAATTTTAAATTGCATAACTTTGAAGACCTTCTGTTCATGTCTGCTAAATTTTAAGAAGGTAGTAACTTTAAATATGTTTCCGAAGATTTTTTATGGCATTAGTGCAGATAATTATGGAATTTCGCGTAAGATTGACGGGTCACGTAGTTGAGGCTAGAATTACGTAATTTTTTGTAATATTTGGGAAAGTAGGAAATGCGTCAGGGGGTTGGAAAGGGGTTTGTGGGTTGTAAGATTAGCCCCAGACGCAAAAATCCCTAACACTACCTTTTAGGATCAGGAACCTTCTGGAGATTCAGAATGGACGGTGAGTAAAAATTTTGAGGTCACAATGACTATTTCCAGCGAACTGGAACTGGAAACGAAGCAAGGGCATTTTCCTTGTAAGTCATTGGCCCCAGAGTTAGATGGCTCCCTACAAGTAGTGCCGTTTGTGTTCCACCACTAACGGTTCGTTCACCATCCATCCTTATTTTCTCTGGAGTAAAGTTCATGGCTAGTTGTTATAACAGGCAAAAATACAAATTGAATTTAAGTGAGGCTCGTGGAACCAACGGGGTCAAGAGAGACCCAGGACCTTGATATCAAAAGAACAGATTGACCAACGTACAAGGGATTAAAGAGTTGTTCGCAATGTTCGCTCCACATTCCACAATAAAATCTCATCTTTCATTTCGCCTTTCGACCCCCAGGTACAATTTCTCTGTGAAAATTCAACTGAAATTTCGAAAGGGTAGATGGTTGGAATAAACTGGTTAGAATAATAATTAGGTTCCTACTTTCCCTTTTATTTGATTTAATTCGCTGCTAGGTGTTGCAGAAAAAGCATGCTTCCTACTTGCTTCACATTGTTGCAGCAACCACTTGCACCGGGATTTAATTGTTTATACTCGGCATAGAGGATGTCGATACAAAACTTTTACCGGGAACTTTTACCATCATTAACGTCCTACTACTATCTTGTTGGTATCAAGAAAACTCGAGAGTTGCGAGAGCAAATACGGAAGAGGTTTAATGTCGGGTTTGGGAACTCGGTCAGTCTGCTTCGTTATTTCATCGAGGAGAAATATCTAGATTAACCAATCATCACCCTTTTACGAAACCAATACAAAACAATGTAATCCTTAGCAAAAATCACAGCAAATTTAAATTTGAGATCTTTTTTAAAAATTTTATTCAAGAAAAAATATTGCAGTGTAAGCATTTATTTAGGTTTTCTTATTAAACTGATGACGAACTAAAGATTCACTTCAGACACTATAAAATGTTTAAACAGGCATCATTTATGATTTGAAACAAAAGTTGTTAAGACGCAAGTCAAAGAAGTTATCTGATACCATTATGAAGATTTTCGAAGATGAAGAAAATTCTTGAAAAATGATTAAGATTTTCAAAATGAAATTATTATGTACTGTTGAATATCCAAGTTTTTAAAAATAATTAATTTCAAACCTTTTTTAAAAGTAGCTTATTTTCATTTCAAAATAAAAAATCTTTACTTTTCTGGGCGCCGAATTAAAAACATGTTACCTTCGAATACCAAAGATTATCAAATCGTTTAAGAACGCTTCAATCTTACACTGAAAAAAATAGTTATTTGGGCCAACTATTTAGTTTGTGAGATATTATGTAATGCTGTTTTATCAGTTGGGACAACCCTTTTATTAGTTGCTGGTACCAGTTGAATAGCCATTGCAACTGTAACGAAATTATTGTCCCATCTATTAAAATAACAGTATCAACTAATAAAACAGCACTATCATATATTACAAACTAATTAATTGGCCCTACTAACCATTTTTCCAGTGTACTCAAATTTTTAAAAACTTTTAATTGAAAGTAAGTTAATGTTATATTGAAAAATTAAAGACACGTTTTTAAAAAGTTTCAACTTATCATTATTCAGTATGCATATATTTTCTTGTAATTACAGTAAAAGAAAGTAAAAAGGAAAATTTGAGTAATTTTAGGATATTTAGAAATATGTTTTGAAATGAATTAAGCCGTTTTTGGAAAAAGAATAGTTGGAGCACGTGGCGAATGGAAGTGGTGGTAATGTACCATAACCGCAAGTGCGGAACGCGAAGTTCCCTGCTCGGAATCCGCGAACTCGCGGTCGTTGCCCTGAGTGCAGTTTCTCACTCTCTCTTTTCCTTCAGTCTCCTCTCTTTTCCTCTCCCTCGCGAACTTTGCCGTGATACTCTCTACACTTCTCTCTCACAAGCTTTCTCTTTGTTTATGCTCTTTCTTTATCTGACTCTCGTCCTCTCCCTCACGATGAAAGGTTCACTGGCTCATCGCCTGCCCCTTTGTTTCCAATACAGAATACATCCACTCTCTTTCCTCCGACCAGTTCCGACTTCCGAATCACTTTTAATCTACTATTAAATTTCCATTCACAAAAGTTTCCAGACTCATTCTCCAATTCGTCCCTTTTTATATATGTTATGTAGTTTACTCTTGTCCATTCCAGGTTGTAACATTACACAGTATCGCATAATCCTATATTAAAGGGCATGTATCAGGTATCTATTTATAATTATAGAAGCAAATTAAAAACAAACAATTCCAATGTTTTTTTTTTTGTAATTATAAACATCTAGAAGCAGATAAACGTGGATATACTTTCCCAATGTCTTAACTGGATATCTCATTTTGTGTAGACATGAGTTTGCCAAAAAAAATGTCGGTTATGTAGGTATTTGCACCTGATACATGCCCTTACCGCCTACTTATCCCATTTAAATATAATAAAAATACGTACGTTGAAACGAGAGATTTGCCTGTCCAGAAATTGTGCAACTTGGCCCTGGTATGTCAGGAAATGGCGCACCCAACTGGGGCCCCAGCCGGGGAGATTACAAATCTTTGAGATGGTGTTAAAATACACTCCACTCTCAGTATAAGTCCCTCCGGTTTACGCCGTTCCTAGAACTGATGACCTTCGCACTTTCGTTATGAGAGGAGCCGCGGGGCCGAAAGGGAGGATGTGCACAGTCAAGCGTGACAAACAGCTTGAGGGCCACACTCAGCGCGTTAGTGGCATCAGGTTTAGGTCATGCGTTCAAATCCAACAGAAATGATTAATGCGACCGTGCCTGTTTACGTTTGCATTTCCCCGATTTATGTCGAAGGTGAAAACAAGCAAGCCATGCCCCAACCCGGTCTTATATCGGGAGTTGAGTGTAACCTATCCGCCAAACGTAGTCCCGGCTGCGACCACGTCGAAATTGCTGCACGGGTGTATTTTATTATTACTGTTACACCATTTAGCCAAATACCCTTCAAGGTAAGCGTGACTCGCCCGGTTCTAGCCTCGTTATTCTCGTTATGCTACCGTGGAATAAGGAATTTGTATGGTAAAAATAAGTAAGGGATTTGTAGGAGAAAAATGAAATTTAAGATCAATCTAGAATTTCCGTGTTGCTTATTCAAACTGCAGGTTCGTTGCGCAACATTGTTCCGACACGAGTTGCTGATCCACACTCTTTACTTTACTCCATTCACATTTACTAAGCAAAGCTATCCACGAGAGCGCATTAGTATCCAAGATCATTCGTTTTCGGCGTATATCACTCCGCTGGTGCTAAGAAAATCCATTAACAATTGCTTCTTGAGCAACCTCGCCACCCTTCTCGATAAAAGATTTTATCAGAAAAAAAGGATTGTCTAATTTCCCTTGGGATAAATGGAAAATTCCGATGGGAAATTTTCCACAGTTTTGAAAGGAAGAAAAAGTTTTCGCGTGAAGTGACACGGATGAGGTCAAACAGTTTGGAGTTCGGGATCAATGAACATCGAAGCTCAGGAATAGCCTGAGACAGAGATGAGAAAGGGACGAAAGGGGCATACGGGGGGTGAGAAGGGGGTAGTTGGCACCACTAAATTCGCGTCGTCGAAATGGTCGTTCGGAAGTAACGACATACAAATAGAACCTCCCGATTGCGATACGTGAACTCAGCTAGTTCTCTAGCAGAGAGGTGACTGCCCCCGTATTAGGTCACATTTGCCCCTCGCTCGAACTCACCTCGTTATGCTTCGCTTTAAGCTATGATCTCGCTTCCCGAATGACGGAAATAGCACACCACCATTTCCTTTATAAATTTACATATTTATTTTTATTTCTAGTAATAAAATTTCTTCGAATTACGTAGTATATTTTATTATTCAATTATTTCGAAACTGATGGTAAGTTAGACTCGAGAGAATGTGTTTTAATCAGTCGAACAATTTGGAATTTAATTAATATTATACTGAAAATTGAAAGTTTCGTTGAATAAATCCAAAAAGTTTAATTGCGAAGGCTTAACAATTGAAACTGAGAGTATACTTCCGGAAAGTTCTTCCAAAAATATTGAGCTGAATCCAATTAATAGCTCCAAAAGGATTTTTGGCGCAGATCAATAGAAATGAAGTTATTACAATTTTTTACTTTTTTGAACAATTAGTTTTGTCAAAAATCTCTAAAAATATTGATCTGAGATAAAAATATTGTATATAAAATGTAATTAATTTGGTAAAAAATTAATTGATTTTAAAAAGTGGACCTTGAAAAGTGAGGAGAAATAATTTGACACATATTCTGAAGGGCGAATGGGATGTGGTCCCTATTCCCCCCCCCCCCCCCCTCATTGATGCTGCAAGGGGGCGCCAAAAAACCATGCTTCCTAGAATCAGAAGTTTTGAAATTTTTTGTAACAAAAAATCTAAAAATACATTTTTTGAGTTTTTCCTGAAAAATATTAGTCTTAGAGAAAAAGCGTAAATAGAAAAATACGTTTTTTGTCAAGATCTACAACTTACTGGTACAAAACTTCCATCCGAGGTTAATATTGTTCGAGAATTGAAGAAAAACTACTATTTTAACGAAAATGTTCAATAACTTAATTTTTATTAACCCGCGCCAAAAATCCATTTGGAACTTTTAAGTTTTAACTGAGATGCAAAAGAAAAGAAAGATCTTTTCGGAAGTATTCCCGAAAGTGAAAGAGAAAATGTTAGGAAATGGAGATTCCACGAGATTTTTTGAGCCGCAGTTCAATTTTCAGTTAAATTCAGAAGTGTAATATTGACTCTTATACGTGTCATGAACAGAAAATGGTAGACTCTGTTTTAAAGACGATTAAAATTTTAAATAGTGGTGTTCTCAATTCAGGGAGTACTCTATTTAGGAGAATGTGAAATTTCTTCCAAATTTAGGATTAAATTAGAATTCTCCGGAAACTAGAGACATTTCATAATCGAATGCATTAAAATCTAAAAGTTGTCTTACTTTAAATACTCAGAAAATGGTAAAGTGAAAAGCTGAGCTATCTAATGTTAACATGGTTGAATTTTCAACCAAAAAAGATGAATTTTCAACAAATTTCATACATTTACAACCAAATAGTTGAATTTTTATACAAAAAGATAAATTTTCAACTAAAAATGGAATAGTTGATTTTTTATTCAAAAAGTTAATTTTTAATAAAAAAGAACAAACTATTTACAAAAAATTTAAATTTTTATTTAAACAAATGAATTTTCTACTCAAATTATGAATCTTCAACAAAAAAAATAATTTTTCAAACTGTTCAATGAGAGAGTTGAATTTTCAACGTGAAAAGATGATTTTTCAATAACAAATTTAATGGTTGATAATTCAACCAAAAAAGATTTCAATTTCAAATAAAAAACAGTTTAATTTATCGAAAGAGGCCATTTTCCATGGAAATGCTAGAATCAGTAACTAAAGCCGATTATTTTCCAATGCAACAGTTACATTTTTAATACAAAAAATTTATAAAAAAAAGATTTTCAATAAAACGCATAAGTTTTGTACCTATAGGATTTATTTTCTACAAAAAAAAAAGAATCTTTAACAACATACATGCATTTTTAACCCGAAATTGTGAATTTTTAACAAAAAAGTTAATTTTGAACCCAAACATTATCATTACACCATTAAGCCATTTCCCTTTCGGGGTAGGCGTGACTTGCTCGGTTGGAAAGTAGTGAAATAGGTATATAGGTGTAAAGTATGTCGGTATATAATAATGTTTAACCCGATAGTTGCATTTTCAATCAAAAAAGGTGAATTTTCAAGACAAAAGAAAAAAAATGTTAATAAAATTATTGGATTTTCAACAATTTGATTTCCAACCAAAAAGAATGAATTCTTAACCAAAAATTTAATGGTAGACTTTTCAACCGAGAAACAATGAACTTTCAACCAAAAGTAGTTGGATTTTCTGATTGGGTTCTATTAATTCATTTCGTATTCAAGTGGGAAAACGATAAAAGGAGGGAAGACTGCATCGCATATTATTATAATATTAATATTGATATAATAATAATAGTTTAAATAAACATTGAAGTTCATTTTTAATAATTTTGAAATATTAGGTTAGAAAACTGGAAATTTTGCTTACAAAATAAAGCTAATATTCCATTGCACATTTTTTTATTTCGGGCTACACACTTTAAAATTCGATCTGAAGAAATTATAAAATTTTTCGTTTGTAAAAATTAATCATTATTGTTATTAACACATTTTATGTTCTAAAAATAATTTCACTGAGGTTCCACGTTTATTCAATATACTTTAAATGTATGTCCGTTCCCTAAGTTTACAAAATCTTTGCAAGATTTTTGGAGGTCGAAGCAAATGTCACGGTATCTTACACGGGAGGGGGGGGATTTCAGAAAACCACCATACGTTATTTGTGGATGAATCCTTATTAATAATATTAATACTAATATTACTAGGTACTACTAATCTTAAAAGGTAAATTACAAGTAATACTGTTATGATTATTAATAAAGTAACATACCGTGAAACTGGGGTAGTTTTGGACATTTGAGGTTGATTCAGACAACCCCAAAATTCCCTAAATTGATAGGATGAATTACTAAAAACTGTTACAAGAATCTGGAAGCAGTTTAAGGCTTAAGCCTTATCTGTTTCTAGATTCTGGTTAGAACCACCCACATTATGTAATTTAAACTATGAATTTAGGAATGTCCGAATTTACCGCACATGTCCGAAAGTACATCGTTTGACGGTACTTTTTTTTACATTTGATGTTCTAAGATAGTACAGTAAGTACTAGATTGCGATAACAAACAGCTGCCTTGTGATTCGCATACTTGAAAATATCTTACGTAAGAAATGGTTTTGACCACGTGCCGCCCCCCGCCCTGTAAGACAACATAGAAAAATCGTTGACCACCCCTCTCACCCACATTCCAAATACTTTACGTAATTCATGCAAGGCCACTAAGGAAAAAAAATTCAGTTCTGTATAGAATATTTTTTTCAATTTTCGAAGACTGCTTTTTCTTGGATGTGAATTGGACACGGGGCAAGTTATAAAAAGACTGCAGTAGGCCATAAAAGTAGGGAAATAAAGATTTAGATGAATGGATAAGAAGAGTCCATCTTAGAGTTGAAAAGTTCGCGTTTCCCTGGCATGAAGAAGAGCAAAGGGGCCTGGTGCAAAGTAGAGCGACGAAGAAGAGCAAAGAGGAGTGAACAGTGAAGATCTCGGGCGCCGAGGCAACGACCCCTGGCACTCTCGGCGCGACGCCCGCCCCCACGACTGCCAGCATACGATCCACAAAGTGCGGCGCGTACTTGCGCTGAATAGTGAGTAGGACGTTGACATGCGATGCTTCGTGGTATCATCATCTCTCTTTTTCTCACTCTTTTTCACTGCACCTTTTTCTCTCACTCTTTCTCTCATTCTCACATTTCAACCATTGCAATAAGGCTCAGATTATAATATTTCATCAGAACAATTAATCGAGAGGTGACACCAATTACAAGAGGTTTATTATAAACTTACAAACACTCCATATTTTGTTTAGCATCATTCCTTATTATTTGTTTAATAATTAGTTTTCGTCACACTCTTTAAATCTAAATTAGGGAAATTTCACTACTTCTAATAGATAAGTCGGTCGCTAACTTTTGGTGCTCACGTTCTACGGAAAAAGGCGTTACTGTAGAAATCGGAAAATACATTTTTTTTAAACTGAAAAGTGAAATCGTTGAAGGAGAGACCTAACGATCTGTTGAATTTATTTCTTGGAATTGTTAATATTGTTTAAATTAGTTATTACATCATCAGCTCATGGGTCCGACGTGACGTTTTAAAGGGGCAGGGGGTGTAAAATACATTATTTTTTGTGACAGGGGTATCTTCCAGCATTTTTGCCAATTTTTTCTGGACTTGAAATTTTTCCGAATAAGAGATGCCACAATGTGACTTGCCGCAAATAAGACTAGCCGCAAATCTAACTCGCCGCATGTGGGACTGGCCGCATTTTTGCCAATTTTTTGTGAACTTCATATTTTTCGAAATGAGAGTTGCCGCAAATGAGACTTGCTGTAAATCTGCCTTGCAGCAAATGTGACATGCCGCAATATGACTTTCCGAAATTGTGACTTGTCACAAATGTGACTTATACCGGGGTTTGGCATGAGGAATCATCTGGAATAGATTTATTATGTTTTTTTTGCTTACTCCTTAATTTATCTCTTCATAATTTATTTATTACTCCGGTATTTGGATTGATTTTATTGTATTGCTTTTAATGTACCATATTTCACACATTCTCTAATAATTAATTATATATCTTATATTTCAATATTATATAATATTATTTGCTACGCTTTCTTAATGGGCCTTAATGGATCTTTGAAGCATCACTAAATTTAAATAAAAAGTATTAGAATTTTATTATAGATTTTCACAGTTTTCTGAACTCAAATTAATATATCAAGTTAAATTTACTTTTATGGGACAAAACGAAATAAAAGTGTGTTATACAAAGTCCACAAAAAATTGGCAAAAGTGCGGGAAGATACGCTTGTGACTAGTCGCAGAAATAATGTACACAGTTTTCAACATCTTGTGAGGGGCGGAAAGACGACGCTGTAATTTGTCACAAAAATAATTCAAGTCAGGCGCACCACTAAGTTTTGCTAATTTTGTATGGGCTTCTAAAACTCCCGAAGGAGAGATGCTGCAATGTGACTTGTCCCAATGTTACTTGCCGGGGGTTGGCAAGCTACGGACCCCTACCTCCAGTAATATAACGTTTATTTACGAGTTATTTCCTCAAATTGAAAAAATTAGAATTATATACAGACCTAAATCGATAAAAATAATCTCTTAAATGCATGCACTCACGCAGAAGCACAATGAAACTTGATAAAACACAACAGCACACCTCAAAAACATAATGAAAAGGTACTTTACTTATTGATTAGTATCCGAAATCACTAAAGAATTGGTTTATATTTTTACTAATTGACTTTAGTAAAATAAACTTGTGATTTTGATACCATGCAATTAGTAAAATTTTCGCTAATTCAGATTCAGAGAGCAGGACGTACCACCTCCTAGCAAAATTTTGAAAATACATTCTACTGTTGCTCAGAAATTTTTTAGCGCATAAACACGCAAACTAAATTTACACTTTGCAGAAATCCCGCTTTCTCCGTTTTTTTTTCAGCTTTTGGGTAATCTTTCCAAAATTAATTTTCTTCTTGTATGCAATACACTTGCATTAAATATGGTGGTTCAACTATGAAGATAATGGCATTAAGAGTTAAATTGACTGTGATCAATGAACAATTTGGCAGTCATAATTTCATGAAAGTAGCAATAAATAATCCAAGAAGTCAGAAAAGGAATTATGTAAAATTCTTTAACTTTCAATCTATCAAGAATTTTTCACTTTGAAACATGATACATTTCAGGGAGTATAAATGCGTGATGTAAGAGATGCTTTAAACACTACTTTGCATAATCATCTCTTCAAACATTTAGTAAACAGTCACGATTACGTAACACAACTTAATAAGGGTACGCCATTGTCCTTAGACCCCTCCGTTACGAATTGGCCAACATTTTTTTATTTGCTTCAATTTAGAGATTCTTTTATTGGAAGAATTTCACACCACGATTAAATGGGCCAGTTGCCTATTAAAGTAACACATGAAGAAAATATGTTGAAGCAAGTCTAGAGTAATACAAACTAAAAAAATAAAAAGGAAAAAAATATATGTTTATGATAAAGATGATATAATTACAAGAAAATTCTATTACAAATGAATATGATTATTAAGAAAAAGACGTCCTATTTTATATCTGTCTGGAGTAACACCTGTCGTACTTTTTTTTAATTCTACAAACAGCGGATGTATAAAGATACATGATATATTCTACCAGTCTCGTTATCAAACAAAGTCGGTACGTTGTGGACAGTGGTGTATTGATTACGAAACTAAAATCAACGCATCATAAAGAGCGTCTGATTTCTAATTATTTCATGACCGAGACACCCCCTGACACCGGATGATACTAGTGACTAGCTTTGATATTCGAGTCGATGAGTAACAAGGCTCGGGTCATTTGTTTCCAATGAAGCTAATTGCATCAGTTCACAACTTCCAAAAATCGGCATCAAAAAGTGTAAAAAGATATCATGTTTACAATTTGGAAACTTAAAAAATGAACCACACAAATTGTACTGTTTTCGTAATTTTAAGATCTTGAAACTCAAATATTTTTCCAAAACGTTATTTACTAGAATTCGAACCCTATAGACACCTAATGGGAAGTTCTTGAAACACCAACAATCTTCTCACCGAGCCAAAAGGCGTTTTGTTCCTGACAATACGTGTTTGGAATGCTTTTCAAATCTAAGGCATGTCTGTAACTCTGCATGTAATTATTTTCGTAGAAAACTAATTTTGAATATCCAGTTCTCAACTTATAAATGAAAAATGTTCAATAATTTCTTTTCATAATACAACTTATTTATTTAATATGATGAGGGTAACGTGTGGTTTTGTGAATGGAGATGCATATTGTGTGTGTGTGTGTGTGTGTATCGTCTGATTTGTGATGAATCTGAAAGGTTTTCCAGCTAGGGTGATTGCTAGAGAGAAATTGGTCAGGAATCGGGATCAAAACTGTGTCGTTTGAACAGGTTTGAATTTTAAATGCTTTAGTTTTGACGACATAAATGTTTAATTTTTGGATTTGAACATCCTGAATTGTAAATACTAATTATTAAATTTTAAAAAATTCAACGTGAAACTCGAAAAATTTTTAGAAGTTATAATTTTAGTAAGTTTCAAATTATTTGAATTTAAACTTTTTAATTGTAAGTGAGCAGCGAATGTGGGGGAAACCGGCTTACCTCTAACTTTATAATTTATAACTAATTACCTCTTTCTCTGAATCAAAAATTTAAAGATTAGCAATTTTGTTCTTTTTCGCAATTGTTAAAATTTGTTTTAAACCTTTTTTGGCGCAGTTTCGTCAATTCAGTTTTTCATGTTTGGAAATTTGGTTAGGTTGTATACATAAACACGTGAAAAACTTGACTTGCAGAAGTTTGTATGTATCATATTTTCTAACATCCGAGCAAAATTTATGCAAATTTTCACATAAATAAAATAAATTGTTCATTTCGCAAAATGATTTTCGTAAGAAATTTTATTTTTGTGGAGGAAAGCGGCTCATAGTATTTTAATATAAACCACACGAACATTTTTTTTTCTATATATCATTCAGTTTAAGAGATCAAAAATATCTCTCACAACGTTCAAAAAGAAGAAAAAGTATAAAATGATAAGATGTTACAAGTGTCAATGAGCAGAATATTTAACGTCGCTATAAGTTTTAGTAACTTTATATATGCTATAGAATTATTAGAAAACTTATGAATAATTACTTTTTTGTGCATATTTCGGGTAAAGTCGCTCACATTTTAAGGGATAATGATTAGTCGTAATTTATGAGTTAAATGTATATTTTTTTAGTATGAAAGAGGGTCAGATAGAAATGATATATTTCAAGCCTTACTACCTAATTCCTAATTTGAATTCCTTCTTGTACCTCATTGTAAAAACCTGAAAAAAACAGCCTCTTCGCACTATTTGACGGTATTTTACAACTGGTCAATTTTTAAATGCCCATTTCGTAAAGTTTTCGACTCCAAAGCTGAAAGTCTTTTGCTCAACAGAGAAACACGCAGACGAGTCATTGTTGTTGCGGGTAATTTTCAATTGGGTAAAGTGAAGGTAATTTTTGTTGCAGGTAGAGAATACACTGAAATCGGGGTAAAGATTACACTATTTTTCTATGAATTCGAACTTTTATAATGATACAAATGTATGATTGCAATCTTATCAAAACTAGAAAACGAATATGGGCCCTACGCGCGACTTCATTATCATTTTTTGTCTCACAATGCCATCAAGTTAATTTTTGATGTCAAATGAATTTTTTGTTAAATAACTGAATTCCAGTGGAGAACGACAAAAAAACAAAAAATTATGAATTTTATGACTCTGAATGACAATTTGAAAAATAATGACAATCTGAAAAATGTTATGATTTAAAGCAATAATAATCACCTAAATAATAGTCGCGTCCAACGCTCGCGGCCTCTGTATAAGGATAAGAGCGGTAAAAGACGAACTGCAAACTACACCATGCTCCTAATTTTTTACCTGCGAGTAAAATTTTTCACCAACAAGTACCAAGTTTTAAAATATGTAAAACAACATGACCTCAAATTGTTCAAAACTTACGGAATTTTTGAAAGGATTTTTTAGAATAATTTTGTAAAGAATTTTGAAAAGAATTTTTTAAAGCTCTTACAGGAGTGAAATCTAATTATTTTTGTGTAAAACGTTTAATAATACCGATTTCAGATGTAACACGTCAACATTCCCTAAAACATTATAACATAGAAGAAAAGAATGAAATTGTTTAAACTTGTAAATCTTCTTCGAAATCTAATGATTTCTGTTTAAAATAACCGATTTCCTCTAAAAAAAACGTTAATATAGCCTGAAACTGTTCAAAAATCCCAAATCTAGTCCGAACAATAATGATTATCATTTCAAAATACCAATTTTTGTCTAAAACGCTAACGTTACCTAAATTTCTTTAAGATCTAATTATTTTTCTTAACATGAATTTCCGGTAAAAATGATAAAAATGCGAAAAACCTAAATTGTTGAACAATTTTTAATCTTTGAAACCTAATGTTTTTTTGTTTCAACGCAGAGAAAAAAACTGGGGGTTTAGTAATGTAGCAATTCAAGTAAAATTTAGCATCCTTTAAACCTGAGACTCCAATAGAACTCTTTTTGACGGTTAAAATGTTCAAGGTAACCGTAAAAACTGTCACATCTCAGGTGTTTCAGGTCCATTATCTTTCCTTTAAGAATGTCTAATTGCTATGATTTTAGATTTTATTAGAATTTTCCCAGTGCAATATCATTAAATCTGTATCATAACGTAAAGGGTGAATCATTAATTTTTTAAATGTTCGAAATGAATCGAGGCTTAAAATGAGTTCTGTACAAAAAGTCTCTGATAAAACTCAAGTTTTGGGTTCCTGTGAAACATTTTAACATTTTGGATTCCTTTTTAAGCCAGAGTGGTTCCTTTTTGTTGCAACTTCCTTGGAACCAAAAATTGGTTTTAATAGAAACCTATGTTTTTTCTGTGTACCAATTCCGGCAGAAACGCCAACATAACCTAAAATTATTGAAAATTGGGAATATTGATGATGATTTTTGTTTAAAGAAACTAATTTCCGGTGAAAAAAAAAACTAAAACAACCTACAATTTTTGAAAATTTTAAATCATATCTTTACACTAGTTCTTTTTAGACGAGGTCGACACAAAAAGTGTCTGTGTAACCCTTGTAACCTGTTATAAAAATATGTGGAATTCATATTTCAGTACTCGCTTATTCCTGTTGATTCGAGTAGGAAAGTGAGCTTCACCGTGACCCCCGTAACACGCAAAGTATTTACTGTATTCTACACGTTAGTCAATGTTCATTTGGTTCAAGGGCGATTCGACCGGTCACGGCCTCCCGCGGAGGCTCGGTCATCCGTAATTCCATTAATTATTATTCGCCCGTTCGTCAGGCGTGCATACGGCATCTCAGCACGCACTGTCACTATAGTTGATCGATCAAGCGCACGAAATACCAAATTAAATTTGCTTTTCTAAAAAATAGCCCGATTTATGCGCTCGACCGGTATTAGGATAAGAATTTCGGTAGCTAATCTTCATTGGTTTCCAT